>VXBJ01006444.1:237452-247944 GCA_013400055.1 Nycticryphes semicollaris | reverse complement strand
CTCCCCCGCCCCCCCAGCCCCATCCCCGCCCCATCGTGCTGTGAAAGGCGTAACTTTTCCCGCAGACACTGCTCCGACCACCCGCTGCTCCCTCCCCCAGAAGAGGGAGCCGGAGTCAGGAGCCCCCCATTACAGCAGCCGGGTGGGAGGAGGGCGGACCAAGTTTCCGCTTCTGTTAGGAAAAAAAAGCTTAAAAAAAAAAGTTATCTACAGATAGGTGCGTTAGCCAGGCTGCATGATGCAGAATGTACAAGTACTCTGCTCATACCTCTGAATTAGTCCCAAATTCCCCTCGCCCTCCAAAAGATCATAACTTGCTCTTGTTGTAGTAAAATTGATACTAATTAGAAAAATTAAATGCAACGTGTAATCAAAGTAACCAAGAGAACTCGCTGCTGCTGCTAAATGTCCCAAACATCATTTATAGAGAAATAGTAACTAGATGTGGTTTATCTAAGAACTACCTACCAGACAATGTAGTTTTGTCGATAAGCAGGATATCCCTGTCCCGAGAGTGATGAACTGTCATCGGCCTGGTCAGCAAACGGAGAAAACCCCCTGGAACTGCCGGGATTAGAAGAGAAGTAGGTGAAAGGCAATGTTGGCAGGGGGAGATCACGACCACTGGCTCATTGACCACCTCCCCAGGTGATGCCACCCTCTCCAAAGAGAGCAACAGGAGAAGAAAATGGAGTCTTGTGCCCTAATTTGCATAAGAAGTGAAAAAAATCTTGATCAATCATTGAAGAGAATAACAATAAATATGTATTGTTAGAATATGTAATAATCAGTGTATGAAAAGGGAAATTTTTGAAATTAATTTCTGTGCAATAATGGAATAAACTTGGAAATACCTCTGGTCTGTTTGTTATTGGCTTGACACGCCAGGCAAAGAACCCGGACTTGGGACAACGCTGTCACTCCCATGCTCCCAAATGGGAGGCAAGTTGGATAAATCCCCCAATTTTCTTCCCCAGCTCCTAAGTATTTTCAGCTCAGCATGATGAGCGTTACCTATTCAGTAACTCCTAATATCTTTCAAATGCTTCCCTGTCTTCCCTTGAAGCGAGTTGTGCTTTTACCGTATTTTTTGCTGATGTTGAGCCACCTCAGCACCCAGTGTAGTCAGGACAGGAAAACACTTACTTTGAGGTAGCAATTCATGCGAAAGGTGTCTAAAATAGATCCAGAAATCTTCCCCAAGAAGTGGCTGTTTCTCATGTAACAAGCAAGTCTGGGAGTGGAGGAAGTGAGCAGAGTGAGGAGACAGGACAGTTTTTATCCTAATTGAGTCATTTAGTCTCCTCTACAGACCAGGAAAGACAAGAAGCTCCCTGAAACACGTCCGAGGGTGGATTTATTCCACCCAGGGAAGTCTGGGTGAAGCAGGACAAGTAGCACCCTGGAGATGCCCAACCTCCCTCCCTCTCTCTCCCTCAGCTCATAGTAAAGTGAGGAAGCTGGCTGAGAAAATAAAAGGCAGTGTTTAAATGATTAAAGGCTAAGAGATTTTTTTTTCTACTAAAGACTCTGTAAAGTTTTAAATCTTTCACTTGTGAATGATATGCCCATTACACGTTCTCCCTTGGCCCATATCATCATCTTTTTAAAAGATAAGATACAGAAGCTGTGTACAGACAGATCTGGACTTCACAATAACCTATTGCAAAAGGCATCATGCTTGAGGCACTAATGAACCTCCAGGTGTTTTACCAACCAAACTTTAACAAGGCAAAACTCTCCTTTTATCCTGATTTTGCTGTTTTACACTGACTTCGATCTGAAGTAAATTCACCAATATCTGTACTCCCAAAGTATACAAAAAGTTGATTCACACTGAGGCTTAAAGGTCAGATTATTATTCTGGAACACTTTTGGGGGCCTGGTCTGACTACATGCAGAAGCCTGCAATGCAGATGTGGTGGCATTAGTGAGACAACTGCAGACTCTGGAGGGCATTGAGGGACCCCAGCTATGGCAGGCAGTGAGGGCAAGTCAGATGGACAATTAGTGAGGAGTCAGCATTGATTGACCTGGAGCTGCTTTACAAACACTGAATCAGAGACAGAAGAGGACGTGCAGGCAGGAAGACAAGGCAGACACGAGGAGGCAGCTAGAGACCAGTGACACAGTAGTTTAACTGTAGAAACAGGCAGAAAATGTCAACACGGTGAGGGAAGTTTCAAAGGCAGATTAATGAGATCTTAAACTGAACTTACTGGTTTTAATGAATGCAGATCTTAAGGCGGCGTTAATGAGAAGGGCACTTCCATCAGATTGCTCCTCACGCACAGGTGCTGCACCAGCTTCAGCTAAAAATAAAAGCTGGCAGGCCAGAAAGCTGCTGACCACAAAACCAGGCAGAAAGCACAAGAAGATCCTGTGCTTTTCCTTCTGAAAGATAAGGGGTAAAAAGCTTCACAACTGCCGATCACAGAAATTACAAGCTCCTCAACAAAGGCTGTGGCCTAAAACCACTTTAACCCTGTTCGCTGATGAAAGGGAAACTGCAGATGGCTGGCTCAGGCACCTCAGCAATTCCTTAAACCTGGCCTTCTTCAGCTTTGCTAGAGTTAAAAACCACTGCTCAGCTCTCCGCTCAGAAGTAGGGAGCAGGGATTCCCACAGCCACTGAGCAGCTGCCACAGGGCACAGCAAAGTCCCTGCTCCCACCTTACCATTGTACCTAAACCCAGTGTCACCAACGAGTTGGAAAACTGGAGTTCCCCACAACTGGGGAGGCCCATCTGGGCAGGCCTTCTACAGAAAATCAGGAGCTGGCTGTAACTGATGGCAACTGTTTAACACCTTGAGGCATATTGAGAAATTATAGAATCGCAGAACGTTATAGGGTTGGCAAGGACCTCTGGAGGTCATCCAGTCCAACCCCCTGCCAGAGCAGGTCCCACATGAGCACGCACCCAGGAACGTGTCCAGGCAGGTTTGAGTGTCTCCAGAGAAGGAGACTCCACCATCTCTCTGGGCAGCCTCTGCCATGGCTCTGCTACCCTCAAAGTCAAGAAGCTCCTCCTCATGTTGAGATGGAACTTCTTATGGTCCAGGTTTTGCTCATTTCCTTTGTCCTGTCCCTGGGCCCCACTGAAAAAAGACTGGCCCCTTCCTCCTGACAAGGAAAGTAAGTATTAAGTATTTCTAGGTGTTGATCAGATCCCCTCTCAGTCTTCTCTTCTCCGGACTGAAAAGGCCCAAGTCCCTCAGCCTTTCCTCATCAGAGAGATGTTCTAGTCCCCTCATCATCTTTGTGGCCCTCTGCTGTACCCTCTCCAGCAGTTCCCTGTCCTTCTTGAACAAACACCTAATAAAGAGATGGCACCTCAGCGGGTTCAAGAATATAGATGCACAGTGCCTTTTATGCAGCAAAAGGTAAAAACTTCCCTGCAGTGCCTCCAAGGTACATTGATTTTCTCAGCTGCTGAGGAAAATCTGTCTCAAGACGCCATCGGTGGATTTGTTGGTGGAGGTGTTGCACAGGCTCATGCGGAAACAGTCTGGCTTTCAGCCTTGTCCTTCTTCAAAGCAAGCAGAGGTCCCTACCTGTCCTTTTGCAGAGCTAAGCAGAGACATCAGCGCTGTCAGACATGAGCAGCCCAGAGGCGTCTGCATAAATTTGGATGCCCAAGTAAGCTTGTGAGCATATTTTGGTTATTTTGTGCTGCTGTGAGGTAACGTCAAGGTTCTCAGTGAGGGTGGGATGTCAGAGCATGTCACCATCAAAACCAGCCCTGAGCAAGGCTGTGTCCCAGCCCAGCCCTCGTCTAATGTCATCTATCTGGGAGCAGCAGCAAAGGGAGCTGCTTTAATTATTTCACAGGTGGCAGAATTGCTGAACTGGAGAGATGCCAGGCTGAACTGAGAATCAGAGAGGTCCTCCCAGGCGATCTGCCCTTTGCTGCTGACAGGGTGCTGGCTGGGCAGAATATTACCCACGGCTTTGATGGCGCTGCCCTGTCTGGGCCAGGCGACAAGCAGAAAGCAAAGAACACTGCCTTTTTCAAGGCAGGAGTGTGCCCTGGCAATACAACGCCAGGATCCTGCAGGTGCAATTCTGCTGTCCTGGCAGCAAGCTCCTCAAACATCATGATTGATAAGGGCTGTTCAAAGGAAGGACAGGGCCATGTGGCTTTTGAAAGATTAAAGTCTGAAATACAGGAGGTTCCTGACTTCAAACACAAGTAAAAGAATGTCACGTTGCTGCCACCACCACTCTTCTGTACGGCAGGACTCATTTTTATCAGTGATCTGGATGAAGAGATCAAGTGCACCCTCAGTCAGTTTGCAGATGACATCAAGTTAAGTGGGTGTGTTGACCTGCTGGAGGGTAGAAGGGCTTTGCAGAGGCATCTGGACAGGTTGGACCAATGGGCTAAGGCTGGTGGGATGAGGTTCAACAAGGCCAAATGCTGAGTCCTGCCCTTGGGTCACACCAAGCCCTTGCAGCGGTACAGGCTGGGGGCAGAGTGGCTGGAGACGCCTGGCAGAAAAGAACCTGGGGATGTTGGTCCACTGTGGGCCCAGGTGGCCATGGAGGCCAACAGCATCCTGGCCTGGATCAGGAACAGGGTGGTGAGTAGGACTCGGGAGGTGACTGTCCCCCTGTACTGGGCACTGGTGAGGCCCCACCTCAAGGGCTGTGTCCAGTTTTGGGCCCCTTCCCACTAAAAAGACATTGTGGGGCTGGAGCAGGTCCAGAGAAGGGCAACAAAGCTGGATGAGGGGTCTGGAGAATAAGCCTTATGAGGAGTGGCTGAGGGAGCTGGGGGTGTTCAGCCTGGAGAAAAGGAGCCTGAGGGGAGACCTTCTCACTCTCTCCAACTCCCTGAAAGGAGGGGGTAGCCAGGGGGGATCGGTCTCTTCTTCCAAGTCACAGGCAATGGGACAAGAAGATATGGGTTCAAGTTGTACCAGGGGAGGTTCAGGTTAGAGATTAGGAACAATTTTTACCCTGAAAGGGTTCTGAAGCCTTGGGATGGGCTGCCCAGGGCAGGGGTTGAGGCCCCATCCCGGGAGGGATTTAAAAGCCGGGTTGACATCGTGCTTAGAGACATGGGTTAGTGATGGGTTTTATCAGGGTTAGGCTGATGGTTGGACTTGATCTCAAAGGTGCCTTCCAACCTGGACATTGCTATGACTCTCCTGCAATGCACAGCTATTGCTCTCAGTCTCAGCTCACTACCTCCTTGCCCTTGCAGATCAGAGGGGGGGGGGGACAAAAGAAAAAAGAGCCAGAACAATGTCCTGAACGCTGAGATTTGAACCACTGTCAAATATTAACCAAGCATTACCCAGTGTTATCCCTGGATATTTATGCAGTGCAAGTATCAGAGAAATTTCACAAAAAAAATAAACAAGAAAAGCTGAATATTCAGGGTAGAATGTCTGAGTGAAAAGATACAAAGTGAGATTCAGAAATTCAAGAGCTTAAAAAATACTCCTAACACAGAGAAGGGGAGTAAACGGCTTTGGTTTATAATACAGTAACAAACAAGAAAAACTGTCATACACACTATGCTGGGATGTTTTGTGCCACAGCAAAACATAAGCGTGATTAAGAGTTTTAGTATACAAAGGTTGTTTATAAAACGTGGGCTTCTTAAATTGCTTTGGCACCTTGAAGCATAAAGAAAACAAGAGGAAACAAAGTGTAGAACAAGCAGAGAAGCACGTATTTCTTTACAAACTATGTTTCCTACACCCGGTTTCTCAGTTTCTGGACCCTCCCACAGACACACCCCAGAAAATCCAGTATCACACCACTGAGATTAATTTAACCTTATCCCACAGCTCCAAGTGCTGGTGTTATCAGAGTTGCTTCAAACACACGAGTGTAGGTGTTGGCTGAGGAGGCTCTTACATGACACCAGTGTAAGGAGACCTTCAAACCAGACTGTTCTACTGGAGTAACCATCAATGTTAATGCTGTGGAAAACACTTTGTACTTTTTCGTGAGAGGGATGATGGTCACAGCCTGAAACAGACCCAAGTGGATTGGGACTATATGCAAGGTGTGGCTGGACTACTCGGGGTTTCACAACCAGAGACTCCGATTAAAGTCCCCACCTCCAGGTGAGATGGCATCAGGAGTTCAGTAATCCTATTTAGTCTGTTCTATTTTTATTCTATTTGGAATTAAGATGAAAATAAAGTGTAAAATCTTTCAGGTAAGATTGACTTAAGCTATAAGAGCAAGCTGAAAACGGCACTATCCCTGCAGAAGAGGCTCTCTAATTATACTTGTGGTAAATCTGAAAAAGCCAGGAGATTCCGCAGTTATACAGCTAAATACAGACACTTCACCTATTTGTAGTCATGTTCTTAATATCTAGCTTTAAAAATACTTTAATTCAGGTATAACAGTTTGTGGATATATATGGATGTACACTGTTAAAACAGTATATAAGCATCTGAAGGTATAATTCATGTGCATATATAAGCTATTTTACTTTTAAACATAAGATGGGAAGAAATAATGTGAAAAAGACACTAGGACCTAATCCAGCACTCACTGGAATCATTGAGGGTGGCTGCATCATAGCCTCTCCCCTGGCAATGTGTGCCAAAGAGCAAAGAACGTGACCTTGGTGGAGCCAGAGCCTTTGTAGCATCCAAAATCTTCCACCCCTTCCACACTCTGCTTTTGTGGAGGAGGTGGCATATGAGCAGCAGGTAGAGAAGGCCCAAACTCAGGAGTCAGATGCCTACACTGCAGGTATCGGCGTTGGGATAAAGGAAGAAAAACACTTTCTTGTCTGATCTGAGCATTGTCGTGCTGCGGGAGCCACATAATTTTCCAAACTCTCTCGCTCTGGCTTGTTTGCATAGGGGTTTGGTTTTTAATGCTTCTCTGTGCCTACCGAGTTAAAAGAAGTCTGGTCTTGAGAAAGGTGGTGGCAAAAACGAGTAACTTCACTCCTCTGCCTGCTTCCCCTGGCTTCAGAAATGTTCCCGGCTTCTCTCCACGCAACAAAACTTCCAGCAGCCTTGGGAGGAGAGGATGCGGTGGTGTGCAGGCTCTTCAGCCTATTCAGCCTATCTTGGAGAAGGTAGATATTCCAAGCAGGAATAAAAGTTACCATTTCTCAGAGGATGGTATGTTACTGACAAGGTTTCGGCTGCAAGAGAGCGATAAGTGGGTTGATTTTTTTTTTTTTAAGGTTTGATTACATAGAATCTTCTTGCAATATCAAGGCTTTTCTCCAAGTGCTTTTCAGTTTTAGATGCAATCCACCGTATCTTTGGCATGACTCTTGTATTGACACTTAAGGTATCAGACTCCCAAGGCTTTTGATATCCTGTGACTTCTTCTTATATTAGGTCTGAGTGATCTGTGGATGATAAAGAAAGCCCGCAGTGTGTGGCTTTGAATTTTCCTCTTTCTTACATAATCATTTCAAAGGAAGAGCCCAAATCATGATCTCCATTTTAAACTCAGTCAGAACTCTTACTGACTTAATTCAGAATATGGTTGAAAAAGGACAGACTATAAAAAGAATAAAAGCGAGTTAAATGAGGACTCGGCCAGACAATGCAGGAGAAAAAAAATAAAACAAAGCAAAAATAAAACCTGCATCCAATTCCTAGACAAAGCTACTGAGAAAGTTGTGATCGGTCACTATAGCAACAGATTTCTAAATGGAAATAAAGTGCTTTTAATACTGCAAGCACATTTTTTGATACAGATCTAGCAAATTAAATCAGACCTCATTAAAGTGAATATATTTTTACAACAGGTATTCTATATAATGTCAGAAACATCAATACATAAACAATCTAAATATAAATAGTTATAAGATGTTGATGTTTTTGCCATATTACTGGTTTAGTCATTTAGAGACTCAGGAGGTAAATGCTGACATTAGTTATTTTTTTTCCTCAAGGAGTCTTTTAATAACTGGTATAAAGCAAGGCAACTGTAAGCTTAAATGGGAAATGTTTGCTTTTGTTTTTTTGGCTTTTATACTAATGGACTCAGGCTGGTGAATCAACATATTGAGATCTATTCTGCGATGCAAGAGCTTGTTGGTGCAGTCTCACTTCTCACCCACTTTGGTCCCCACCCCTCACCAAGGCGTCGAGGCCAAGCTAGCCTTGCATCATCCACACAAATTTTGGATGCCTATCAACAGGAGCTGGAATCCCTGCAAGATTTGTCCAGTACTGTAACAATGAAACCAGCATCTAACACACACATTCTGATTTACACCAACAGAACTATACCATCACTTCTGCACCTAAGGTCTTGGTCTGTCCCATTCAGGGAAGGTGGATGGCAATACTGGGGAGGAGCACAGCCATCCAAAGTCATTGAGTGGCTGGAGCGGGTCCAGAGAAGGGCAACGGAGCTGGTGAGGGGTCTGGAGAGTAGGTTTCACAAGGAGTAGCTGAGGGTGTTCAGCCTGGAGAAAAGGAGGGGAGACCTTCTCGTTCTCTCCAACTCCCTGAAAGGAGGGGGTAGCCGGGGGGCTGGTGTCGGTCTCTTCTCCCAAGTTGCAGGCGATGGGACAAGAGAAAATGGCCTCAAGTTGCACCAGGGGAGATTTAGGATGGATATTAGGAAAAGTTTCTTCATGGAAAGGGTTGTCAAGCCTTAGAACAGGCTGCCCAAGGCAGTGGTTGAGTCACAGTCCCTGGAGGTATTAAAAATCTGGGCAGATGTAGTGCTTAGAGATACAGTTTTTGTCAGTGTTAGATTGATGGTTGGACTTGATGATCTGAGAGGTCCCTTCCAGCCTGGGCAATTCTATGATTCTATCCTGGTGCAGGATGTTTGTGGAGCCACCTTTACTGTCCCTGCCCCTCGCTGCTGCCTCCAGCCTTGTCTGTGATGCGCTGCTTATTTCCTGATATCTCATCTTCCCTCTCCACACATTCCACCCTTTAGGAAGATTTTTCCACATGCTTTATTCTGGCACAGCTTCAAATCTAGTCCTCTGGAGCAGGAATATGCTTCATCCAAATCTGTTGGTTACTGTTCAAGGAATGCTGGTACTGCTTCTGCTGAACATGTTCCTATTCCTTCATACATTAATATTTTGATCCAAAAAAGACAGGCATTTTAGAGCAGCTGCAAAACTGGAGGTCCTTTCACCCTTCGGCTCTTTGCCTGTCCTAAAACCCCTGCCACTTTATTTAGCTTATCTAGGGAAGAATTCAGTCTGTAGGAACTGTCTCACATGCCCCATCTTGGCTCTCTACACATCTCGCTTCAGCAGGGGAGGCCAAACTTGCCAGGGAGAGCCTGGTGAGAATGTCTCATCCTCAGCCAAGCACTGCGGGAGTTCAGCCCTGGCCAGGGAGTGCGGCCAAGGAGAAGGCAGCCGGGCATGGGAGAGGGTAGGAGAGACACAGCTGCCCACGGGGCCCTTCCTGCAGGCAGGGAATTATTTCTGTCTGGCTGCCATGAAGGAACATTTGTCTTTAAAAAACTGCTTTCCACAGGCTTCATTTAAACCCATAGTCCGTGCCTCACTTCAGCAGGAGGAAAGAAGTGGAAGAGATTCACGTTTTAAGTCTGGTTGCAAAACTCCTTCTGTTCTAAATCCTGTCAGATACCATGACATCAAGCTGCAAAAAAATCTGAGAATTTTCCACTAGGCACAGATCGGTAAGGTTTGGGTTTTTTCTATGCCTTGAATTTACTGTCCACCTGATTTTAATTTCTGACTATGTCCATGCACCTTGTTTACAACACTCATGCCCTTCAAATCAAAGAGTATCTACAAGCTTGGTGCCTTGGTAGATATGGTATTTGTTTTAACTGATGTGCAGAATAAGTGTATTTTGTGCCTACTTTTTATAAGACAACAAACTAATATTATCTTAGTAGCAATTTGAGAGATTATTCCTCATTTTAAAACATTCTGAATTCAACAGCCAACACACAAACACCCAGTGCTGAGCTTCTAGACATCCCAATAAATACCCTTCTATCAGGGATGGAACAAAAGAAACAGGTCCCTGGGGCTGAAGATAGAAACAGAGGGCATAAAGACCAAACATGTGGAAGGACGGGCTAAGCTTTTGCCATGAAGTTTGTAGACATAAAGCTCCATGAGAACAAAAGTCAAGATTGTTAGCATCAACCTTTGGTTTCATAACACGCACATACCTTAAGACTTAAGCACCTCACTTGATCCATATTTCTAAATTCTACTTGCTTTACTATCAGCAAAACCAGAAAGTCTCAACTCTCAAAAATACACAGGTTCCCAGCTCCTAGGAATTTGACTTCCAGGGAGTCTAGAGTTTTATGCCTAAGTGCCTCTGAGGATCTAGGACTATTTTCCTCCCCCACGCCTAGCAAATAAAGCACAAACATAGAATAACATACCAATGAGCAAGAGGAAGATTCCAAACTCCTTGTACAAGGAAGGTTTCAGTTAACCAGCCACAGGGATGAGCTCCCACAGATGACTTTTCACAAAGGGTGATTTGCAGCTGAGTACTTAGAGAAAATAGTTTGCACCTGGCACAG
>VXBJ01006444.1:197658-237379 GCA_013400055.1 Nycticryphes semicollaris | reverse complement strand
GTGACCAGCAGAAGTAGGGAGGTGATTGTCCCCCTGTAATCAGCACTGGTGAGGCCACCCCTTGAGTATCATGTCCAGTTCTGGGCACCTCAATACAAGAGAGATCTTGAGGGGCTGGAGCGAGTGCAAAGGAGGGCAACAGAGCTGGTGAGGGGCCTGGAGAATAAATCTTATGAAGAACAGTCAAAGGAGCTGGGACTCTCTAGTCTGAGGAAGAGGAGGCTGAGGGGAGACCTCATCACATTCTACAGCTACATGAAAGGGCATTGTAGAGAGGTTGGTGCTGGTGTCTGCTCACAGGGAATCAGCCATAGAAGGAGAGGGAATGGCTTCAAGCTGCAACAGGTTAGGTTTAGGGTGAGCATTAGGAAAGACTTTTTCCCAGCAACAGTGTTCAGACACTGGAATGGGATGCCCAGGGAGGGGGTTGAGTCCCCATTCCTGAATGTGTTTCAGAGTGGTTGAGATGTCGTGTTGGGGGATGTGGTGTAGGGGAGGAATTTGTAGAGAGGGGCTGATGGGCTTGATGATTCCAAGGGTCTTTTCCAACCTGAGTGATTCTATGTTTCTATGGAAGTGTGGGCTTAACTCAAGGATTGTGTTTTTCTGCCTCAGGCTCACAGATCTGATATTCAGTACATTTTCCTCCTTAACATACGTATGGCTTTGGAGCAGGGCAGATGTCTCCTTGGGGAGCCTACTGCTTAAGCAACCTTCTTTAGCTAGCCTCCCGCTGGGCAGGACTACAACCTCACTAGCCAAGTGTGCCCAGCCACTAGTGCAAGGCTCAGAGCCGGAGCTCCCAGGTAACTTTTTGAGGTTCCCTCTGTAAGCGTGGGGTGAGAACCTTTGTAACCAACCGCCTCTAAAACCACAGGAGTGTGACTCTGCCTCTCTTGCTCCTCTCCATCCCCATCTCCTCCGGCATGGTCTTTGGGATGGGGCTGCTGCAGAACAGGCTGGCTGCCATGGAGCTGCCAGGCTTTTCCCTCTTGCAGCTGGGAACAACTCCTCCACCACTCTGCTTGCATCACCGCTGTTCTTTTGGAGTGTTTCGCCTTCTCCTGGCTTTCTGCCTGCCCCAGCGTAGAGTTCAGGATGTTGGTTTTCACCTCCAAAAGCTCGGCTTGACCTGTTCCCAACACTGCTGTGAGTTATGTAGCTGCCAATAGATTATTGCTCTACATCAGCAAGCACCAACAGAGCAGCCCTGGCTCCTCAGGAGACATGCTCCACACAGTCTGCCAGCACACCTTTTCTTCTTTTCTCCTTAAGGCTGTCTTTGTCTTCTATGAGCAGTCACAATGCTGATATTCATACACACTCCTGTGCCACCAGTCACCCTTCTCATAACACCACCCTGACTGTCTTCATGAACTCACCTCCAGGCAGCTTTCCCTGCTTTGGTGATGCCCAACCCAACAAAGAGCACAGCCTCAACCCAGCAGAGAGCACAGCCCGCTGAAATAACTGGAAATAACTCCCCTTGACCTCAGTGGCTTTGGAACAAGCCTGTGAGAACCCTGATGGAGAAGGTCCTCGGCTTCCCATCTGAAGTCACTCCCATTAGCTGAAGTGTGCACTCCAAGAGGCTTCTTTGCTATTTTCTCTTGCTCCCTGGGCCCCTTCACACCTGGTTCTTCTCACCTGCCGTACCCACTTTTGAGGGGCTGAACCAGCCTCTTTGCGTGGCCTATGTCTTCGTCCTGTGAAGGGGAGCATGTTTTATGTGGAGCAGGATGAAAGCTGGGGAGCAGGAGGAAGGAACGGGGGCAGGAGTTGTCTCCCTGGTCAAAATGTGCCTTTGGGTTAGCTGGGTAATTTAGCTAATTGACCCTAAATGTGGAGACCAGGTTTTCTTAGGGGATACAGTGTGTGAGTGCACTGTGCCCATCCCAGTGGCCTCAGGTCTAACCTGTAAGTATTGTAAATGCTACTACTGTTACTTATCTTGAACAAGTGGTGAGCTATTGTTTTACAGTGAGATATTCAGGGTATGTGGCACCCCGGGGGCTTGGATGGCATCAGTTTTGACTTTCAAAATCAAACTGCCACCTTGTGGTAAGGTGGAGGAGAAGTCAGTAGGAAATTACACGGATAGCAAAAATATAAAGACATAGTAAAAACTGGTCCTTTTGCCTCACCAATGACTTACAGCATTTATGTATTCTTAAATTTATTTTTGACTATACTTCAGGTAAATTAATAAAAATTCTTATGTCATGCTTTTAAAAGTCAATCTATTTTTTTTTGTGATTGCCAATGTCAAACATAAAACTCATTCTTATATGTATTGTACTGAAACCAAGAGCGCTCTCATATGAGTAGATTGTTCAAGACTAGACCCAAGTGCAGCTTACAGGAACACCCTAACTATGAAGGCTATAGGTATCTATAATACCTGTATTTTTCTCATTTACACATATTAAAGCTTAGAAAAAACTCTGTGAGAGTCAGAGCAGGGTCACACGAATTGCTGAAGTGCATCATCTGGTCTGAGACACTGTCCCTGTACCTCCTTTTGGACCCTGATGGATGCAAGATAATTTTAATCAGCTTTCTCTTTCACTGTGGGCCGAGCCATCACAAATCACTTCACCTTGCTTGTCAGCCAGGAGCAGGCACGGTGGACGAGCAGATGTGCAGCAGTCTCTTACAGCAACGTGCTGGTGCTCCTCCGCCTTCAGGCAGCAGACCAGAACAGCACGGAGATGTGCTGGCACCGTCCTCCCAGCATCAATCCAGATGGAATGTCCTTGTGTCATCTAACACTCTTTATGAAAGATGATAGATGAAAAGCTGGGCCATTTCAGATCAAAGAGTGAGGCTGAGGTGAGCAGTTGTGTATTGGTGCTTTGCAGGAATATGGTGGTTTTAAAAGAACAAAAGGTGTGGGTAACAAGAAGCCTGTGAGATCTGGAGTTCACACCTTGTCCCTCTGCTCATGCCAGACAAGCATTAACACTTTTTTAAAAGCATGAAGTGGGGTCACCCACTACTTGAAGTAACAGAGTAAGAGGGAGGCAGTCACACAGGAGGGAACACAAAGGTATGGAGAGCCTGGGGCTGACTCTCCCCTTAAGACAAGAAAAACCCAGATGAGCTGTCTGGGACCTATAGCACCAGGGCAAGCTGTTTTCCCTCCCACTGAATCTATTGTAAAGTTCAATATGTCAGGGAAATAGTTTTTGATCAAGTATTCTTTGTCCAAAAGTACTTAGTTAGAAGGAACTCACAAATTTCAGTTCTCCATGAACTGCTGTCCTCTACCATCTTTGTCGAGCACTGGCTATAGGAGAGAACTGGTGAGGGTTCCCATGGAACATGGTCCTGCAGATCCCCATGGGGCTGCTGGAGGAGCCTGACCCCTGGAAACCCTACAAACACAGAGGCTGCTCGGACTTCCAGGATCACCTGGCTCACATTTTGCCATGTAAAGTTGCCAAACTCCCAGGAAGGATGAACATGAAAATTTCTTCTTAATGGTTGTGGTGGCATCCACTTTGCTTGGTGGTTTAAATTAAGGACCGACAGTCTCCTTCTAGCTATATCATCAGCCCAGGTGGGTGCAGATGTGAACCACTGCTCTGTGATGCATGGCAGCAGCTCATGTGTGGGTTTACATCATCGCAGAGTGCTGTCAGCACAGGCACAGGACCGGCAAAGAGAGAAGGAAAAGGGAGGCAGGAGGAAGTGTTCAGTAGGTGATGGGGTTGTGAGGAACAAGGTCTGAGTATAGATGAAGGATGGACAGGGGAAGTAGAAGACCCCATGGACCCATGTGCCTGAGTTAATTCCCATGTAAGCCCCCTGTGGTGTGTGAGACCCCCACCCCACAATAGGGCTGTACAGATCTGCAGCCCCCTCAAGTCACCATTTCTTCTTCCCAGGAGCAATGCTTGTGGGACCTGGGCAAACCAGGGAAATCCTGCTGCTCAGGGAGTTATACGGGAGACCAGGCAAGATCAACCCAGTGGTCCCTTGGGGCTCTGCAGACTGGGGCATGTGAGCCCTCCATGGCTCTTGTGGAGATCTGCCTGATGGCTGACAGCTGGAGGAACAAAAGCAGGACCAACACACCAAATGCTGTCCTTGGGAGGAGTGAGGTACTTCCCACAGAAAGAGTACCTTGGTGATTTTTATTATTTATTATTATTATCACATCACATTGTGGTCAGTAAATCAGCAATGGTACCGATGGAAGGAAGTATGAGTGTTTCTCCAGCTGAGAAGCACCACTGGGGACTATAGGTTTTTCCTGTAAGTGTATGGCAGGAGGAGAGGATAACCATGTGGTTAATGAAGCTTAATGTGGATAAAGTTCATGGCAATAACTCTCATTTTGGTGTTATTGCTGGTGTGTCTGTCCTCACTTTCATAAAAAGAGCGTGGTGATATCTAAGAGTAGCATTTCAATGCCTGAAATGCTCCTCATATAAATAGAACAAGCAGATCAGCATGACCGAGTGATAAAATTACCTTCTGGTCTTCAGGAACCTCAGCATGCAACTGTGCTATAGGGACCTCAGCTTACCCCTCTTCACAGCACAAACAAATTCGTTGGGATATGGATCTGGAGGAGACATGCAAAGAGGGAGAGATTATGGAGGGGAAAATTACTCGAGCTGCAGCTGCAAAGTTGGTGAAAAAGGCTTTTCTCGAAGCCCTGAAGTCCAATGACTTTGAGAAACTGGAGGAGCTCTTGAGCCAAAAGAAGATAGATGTGGACACGGTGTTTGAAGTGGAAGATGAAAACCTGATTCTGGCATCCTACAAACAAGGTAAATGTGGCAGCGTTCACCAGCCAGGAAGTAGATGGGTTTGAGTGGTTTTCAAGAAGCCGTGGTGCCTCTTCTGAAGCTGCAGCGTAAGCCGGTTCAGAGACAGCAGCGTCTCAGTGGATTCATGTGGCCTCGGTCACCGCAGGAGGGGAGTTTATCAGCTGTACCCACCGGGATGGTGGGGGGCAGGCCAGAGACTGCTCCTGGGGCAGCTGCTGCAGCTTCAGGGGAGGCCAGAATGAGGAGTCCTTTGCCATTTTTTGCAGAGAACCCAGGGTGTAAAGCCCAGAATAGCCACATGCAGGCTATATTTGGTGTATAAATATAGCCAGTCACATGGACAGACCATTTAGAAACAGAAAATACTAAATCTCTTCCATCTTCAGTTTAGAACAGTAGAACAGTGGGCTCTCCCTCTCCCCGGCTCAGGAGAGCTGAGGAAATACTGCAGACCTTGGCTGTTGCTGGAGGGGAGGAGATCCCTTTTTCAAACTGACTCAAAGTGAGGAAGGGCTAGTTTATCAAAACAGAAAAAATCATCTGGAAAAACACAACCAGAAAAGACATGTGTTTTGGAGTGTATGAAACCCAAACCAGTTCTCAGCCAGACATTGACTGAGTTTCCAAAAACTTACAATTTAAAGCAATAAAACATGATTGCTCTCTGCTAAAATCAACAACACTTCATTACCTACTTGCTACAGGCTCTTTGTATCTACAAAACAGTGCTGACCAGGCTTTGCCAGAAGTTAATCCTATGTGAAGATAAACACCTCCGGTCCCAGCAGGACAGCAAATGCCCCTGTTCTCTGTGGTACAAGGAAAGGACAACATTCCTTCTCTTCTCCTTTTCTGTGTTTGCCTCTGATTTAACGATGGGCTCCTGTTCTTTTGGTTTCTTTAGGGTGAGGATGATGCAGCCATGATGTACTTCCCTGGGAGCCAGTGTCTGGACTAACCCACACAGTGATCAATGTGCCCTAAAATTCCTTTTCTTCTGTCCCCAGCAGGCTGAGATGCATTCTGGTTGTGGTTTGAGATTATGGGATTAATGCATGGATATTATCATTGTGGATCATTTGACTGCAAACATTAACCTGTCTCTTTTGGAGAAGTCTCTCCTTTCTCCAAAAATAGAGAGGTAAATGCACCCTATGGCCTAAATCACAGCAGTGTATTCACTGTGTCTGGAAGGCAGGAGGCGCTCTACCAACACTCATGCAGATTTTACTTTTATTCTGAGTCATCTGTGATACAAGACAAGGATTTCCTTGAGGAGGGAGAAGGGGGGAAAATGAAGCCCCACCAGCCCACCATTCAGACAGCCTGAGCTGTGACATAGCCCTGAGCAATAAAGTGGCAAGGAGATGCCATGGGTGACAGAATGGCTTTGCTTCCTCTCTTCCAACGAGAAGAGAGGTCTCTTTGAGAGGTCTGGAGAACAGGCCTTGTGAGTGGGGACATTAAGGTTGATATTATGACATTAGGTTGAAAAACCATACACAGCAATTCAAAGATGAAGGTCTGAACTAATTTTACCTCATACATCTTTAAATTTTTTCTGTCTTTTACATGATAATAGTATTCAACTAGGCATTTGACCAAGGAGAAAGAGACAAATCAAACCCAGGAAATTTTACAGGGACATTCTAGCTAATATACAGCTGCTGTATCTCAAAAAAAAAAAAAAAAAAGAAAGAAAAGAGAGAGAGAAAATAAGACATTTTAGACTTCTCTTACCCTTCTGCACATTATTACTGTTTTACCTTTTTAAAACAAATTATTATAGTAAAACATTCTGAGACTGTCTCTGTGCAGTCATAAAGCATGTAGTCCTATTTTGGGAACAAATATTTAAGTGTTATTTGGTCTTATACCTGTTTGTAAGTAAAAAAAAAACCCACCCAGATCTTTGTGAGATTTTCAGAGAAAAATTCCAACATTTAGGAGCCAATTTTCATGCCAAAGTGTCATTGCTTCTATGTGGCTCTTCAACCAAATTCACAGCAGCATCTGAACTCCTCCCTGCAGGTAGCAGTTGGCAGGAGGGCTGTCACAAAGCTACAGCCATATTGCCAGGGCTCATCTCCATGCCATGCCTCCCCGGAGGTCTCAATCCAGCCCCTCACATAGACTCACAGACTCACAGAATAATATGGAGATCATACAGTCCAACGCCCCTGCCAAAGTAGGTCCACCCAGAGCAGGTCCCACAGGAATGTGTCCAGGCAGGGTCTGAATGTCTCCAGAGACAGAGACTCCACCACCTCTCTGGGCAGCCTCTGCCAGGGCTCTGCCATACTTAAAATGAAGAAGTTCCTCCTCATGTTGAGATGGAACTTCTTATGTTCCAGTTAGTTCCCATTTCCTTTGTTCCCTCACTGGGCACCACTGAAAAAAGCCTGGCCCCATCCTCCTGACACCTGCCTTTGAAGTATTTCTAGGTGTTGATCAGATCCCCCCTCAGCCTTCTCTTCTCCAGACTGGAAAGACCCAAGTCCCTTGGCCTTTCCTCCTAAGAAGATGCTCCAGGCCTCTAATCATAGAAACAGGGGTTGTCAGCTTTAAAATTTTGTGATTAGACTCTTCACCTTCCAAATAAATATATTATATTCCTCTGCAAAAATCACCTTGCAGAGCAGGGAACACATATTCATGGATATAAAGATGTTTCAGGCAGAGTGAGAATGAATTACATGCCAGGTCCTGCTGCCTCCCACGCAGAAAAGGCAGGATGGGCTCGCTGTTGAGTCACTGGCCTAAGTAAACGCTGCCTTCTTATCCCGATGCCACCTTTGTCCAGCTAATGGCAGGCTGAAGATCCCATTTCCCCCATATTTTTTAGCTGGTGGCATTTCAAGTGCTCTAGCATATTTTATTTGCTTGGGTTTTTTTTTTTTTTTTCATTTAATCTACACAGGTCACAAGAAAAACAAAAGCTGCCTTCCGAGTACATCTATGTGGGAATTCCCTTTCTGAAAGGCATACGTAGCACAAGTGCTTAATGAAAATGAAGTTATGCTTGAGAGAATGTCATGTGCACTGACTAAGCTGTAGCTGGCAAAATTACAGTAAATTAAAGCAAAACTCTAACCCTTCCTTCCCCCTCAATTATCCTCAGTAGGTGGCTAGTCCAAGGAAAAGTCTTTGCCAAGGATGGTAATGTATTTTCACTTTGTACAGGGTACTGGCTGCCTAGCTACAAATTAAAAATATCCTGGGCGACTGGACTTCATCTGGCTGTCATGTACGGGCATCTGGAGAGTCTTTTGGTCCTGCTCAATCACAAAGCTACCATCAACTGCCGGCCCAACGGAAAAGCCGCCATCCACATAGCTTGTGAAATGGCAAACGTTGAGTGTCTCAAGATCCTGTGCAATCATGGAGCTAAGCTCAACTGCTTCTCTATGAGCGGGCAGGCGCCCCTGCACTTCTGTACGACACGAACCGCTGCTCCCTGTGCCCGACAGCTGGTTTGGAGAGGTAAGGTAAAGCTCCAGAGGGTCTCTCCTGGCATCCCTAGAGACAGAGGGCATGAGTCTCTGGTTTCTCTCAGGAAGCAATTTGGGAAAGGACACACGTATTTATCCCTTCCATCCAAGATGACCCAGATCTTCATCCCAAGCATCTTTTCCCCATCTCTGATCAGACAAAGTTTTTCCCAGGCTGATTCTTCACCCCATCTGTCCTTTCCTCTCCCAAGCCACCAGCCCTTACTCCAGGATTGTTTCCCATTCCAGTGCCTCCAGCCCACTGCCCAGTCAGTCCCTCTGCAGAGGAGCTCCTCTGAATCAAGGAGTTTCTTTTTCTCCAATTTTTTCCTGTAATCTTCATCTAAGTTTAATATTGAGATGTTTTCACATAAAAATGTGTCCCCCTCCTCTTCTTTCTTGTTCAAATTTTCTTGATCTCATAAAATTCTTCCTATCGCTTGTTTTTTAAGACCTGACTTCGAAAAGCCAGATGCAGTTTTTCATGCTGTCTGTTCATTTGCTAGCGGCCAAACTACTGCATCTGTGTATGGACTGGGGATATAAGGCTCTTGTATATGATGTTTTTTTATTCCCTTGAAGGGAAAAGCATACATTATGCTGCTTGTCATCTGTAAGAAGTGAAGCTATGAATAGATGTAATTCCTGGACAAATCTATTGGTGTCATACACTGTTTCCTTAACACATGGATGCTGACTCAGGGCACAGGAGAAGACAGAAATAAAAGGTGCAGCAAAGTCAGGCAGTTCAAGTCTTACTTTGCAAAGAGACAGATTCTCCTATTCACCACACTGTGCCATGCCAAATACAAATGCTTTGGGGTTGTTTTTTGCTATGTGTTGTTATTAAAGTCTTTTCTTGAGATGCCGAGCCCAAGTACTCTTTGTGTGCAAGGCAATCTGCAGCCCCGAATGAATAACCACATTGCTTTTCTTCTGCTGGAAGTATACATATTATTTTGTTTAGTTGAAAGGAAAATAAATTAAATAAATGCTGCCAGTCGTGTCCTGCCCAAAGCAAACAGTCCTGACAGCAGGAGCTGAATTTTCTACCATGGAAAAAGCTTAAAAAGTCAAATATAGTCTTATAAAACGTTGCATGGGATGAATGCAAATGAAAGGATGTATTCTGTAGGCTTTCTCCACCCACCCATCAGCAACAGAATAATAAAACTTTACAAGCCACCCTCCATCCCAAAGCACTCCGTGAACTCAAATCTCTGTATGAACTAAACACTGTGACTACAAATCAAAGGGAAAGGTCTGGAGCAGCACGTGGCAGATCTGCACACACATGTGGCAGCACCACTCAACAGCCAAAAGCAGGGCTTTGGTTAATGTCCCCACAGCAAAGTTCCCAGGAGGCATTTCCCACCCTCCCACCTCCATCCTGAGGTGTCACGCTGGGTCAGTTGAGCTAAAAGCACTTTAAACAACTCTGGTTGGGGCAATTCTCCAGCCAAGCAAAACCGATGCCATGTTTGTTTGCCACCCCCAAACTTAGATTGCTGATGCTCTGGTGAACGTCTAACACAATTAATGCTCAACAGGGTTTAACAGGATCAGCTCTTGGGTTTTCCAGCCCAGAGGTAATTTTTGACTCCTCTCCTTCCCTCCCAGTCCTTACACCTTCCTTGGTTTTAATGTAAGTTTGGCCACATAAGGGCTTTCATGAGTCCAGAGAGAGGAAGGGTGGCTGCACAGCGTGCACCAACTCTTGCATGAGTACTTCCTTGACAGTTTGACAAGGCCTCAGGCTCAAGGAGCCTTTGTCCACCCTGTGGTCATTGACATCAGCACCCTCCATCTCTGGAAGAAGCCCGTTGCCCCTCCAGCCTGCTGAGCCCATGGCACTTTTAGAGTTCTGCTTTGCTCCGGGTCTTGCCAACCCTCCCTCTTTTCCCATGAGCAGTGTTCAGGATTATTCCTGCAGATATGTGCATTTCCTTAGAGCTGAGCCTGGGCCCCCTTGCTGCCCCATCCCTGCTTCACAGAATCCCAGAATGCTCTGGGGCTGGAAGGGACGTCTGGAGACCATCCAGTCCAACCCCCTGCCACAGCAGGGTCACCCACAGCAGGTCCCACAGGAAGGTGTCCAGGTGGGGTTTGAATGTCTTCAGAGAAGACATTCCACCACATCTCTGAACAGCCTCTGCCAGGGCTCTGACACCTTCACAGTGAAGAAGTTCCTCCTCATATTGAGATGGAATTTCCTATGTTCCAGTTTGTGCCTGTTCCCTCTTGTCCTGTCCCTGGTCACCACTGAAAAAAGCCTGGCCCCATCCTCCTGACACCCACCCTTTAGATATTTATAAGCATTGATGAGATCCCCTATCAGCCTTCTCTTCTCCAGCTGAACAGCCCCAGGTCCCTCAGCCTTTCGTCCTCAGAAGGATGCTCCTGTCCCTTGATCATCTTTGTAGCCTCCCCCGGACTCTCTCCAGTAGCTCCCAGTCCTTCACTCCTCAGTAGATGGTGCTGTTGCTTCAGCGGCCGCAGCCGCTCTGCGCAACCGGAGCGGTGGTACCGTCCCCTTAACAGCTTGAAAACAGGATCCAGACCCTCAGCTGGGGACTTTGGCTACGGCTGTTAGGGATTTTTGTTATATCATCTATGGCTCTATTGTAAAATGTCCTTTATTCCAGGCTCGCAGTTAATGAGGTGCTGCAGGAAGCATTCCCAGGGTATAGATTTGAGCAGAGCTATTCCCCAGAGACGGAGTAAAGCTCTCCTTTTTCCTTCAATTCTTCATTTATAGACAAAAGCATTTTACACAGTGGTTTGGGCTTGCATGCTGCTCCACAATCCAGTGTTCTGATAAGGCCGCCTGTCAGTCTGGGGCCAAGCTGGATCTGAAGCTGAATCCAAGAACGTGAAGATTGTAAGGGTTCCCTGGAGGCTCAAGAAATGCAGAATCCATGTCCTTAGCTGTTTGCATTCCCATGTGCACCTTTCCAGCCAGTTGCCCACCCTCACCTTCTCTTTGGGTAGCAGGGCTCAAGCAGAGATATGGCTGAACCAGGATTTTGTTGTCTTCATTTTTTTTTTCCCCATCGTCTTTCTTTGGCAGGAGCAAACGTGAACATAAAAACAAACAACCAGGATGAGGAGACTCCCCTGCACACCGCTGCACGCTTGGGTATCCCAGAGCTCGTGGCCTTTTACGTGGAACAAGGGGCACACGTCGATGCTCTCAACGCCTATATGGAGACCCCCTTGGCCTGCGCAGCCTATTGGGCCCTTCACTATAAGGATCAGATCTACAGCCCCGACCACCACCTCATCTGCCGGATGCTCTTGGACTATAAAGCCGAAGTGAACACCCGTGATGAGGATTTCAAGTCGCCCCTCCACAAAGCTGCCTGGAACTGTGACCACGTCCTGCTGCACATGCTGCTGGAGGCGGGAGCGGAAGCCAACATCATGGATGTCAATGGCTGTGCTCCCTTGCAGTACATCATCAAAGTGACACCTGTGCGGCCAGCGGCACAGCCCGACGTCTGCTACCAGCTGCTGCTGAATCACGGGGCCGCTCGGATATACCCTCTGCAGTTCCACAAGGTTAAGGGTGGCTTTGTGCAGTGGGCATATGGAGAGAGGTGATGTCTTGAACAGGAATGGTGTGAGGGATCCAGAGTTCGGGGTACGGTGGTGTCTGCCTTTGCTAAAGTCTTGTAAACTGTGGGCCCAGAAAGCCCAAATCCTGGTGAGACGACCTCTTGTAAGAGTGGCATCATTTAACTGAAGTGAAATCACAGTTGCTGGTGCCTGAAGCCAGACACAGACCCTTTTTTTTTTTTGTTCTGAACCGACTTTAAGAACAGCTTTAAGTTTAAGGTTTAAATGTTTGGTTCTGTTAACTCAGCTGCTGGTTCCAGCCTCATTTTTCAGAGCCAATTCACTTTCTTGTTTCAGAAAACCCGCATGGCTTTTCCAACCCTGGCTCCACCCTGGCTTAACTGGGTTATAGGAAATGTATATTTTGTGGCCTCTATCAAAGCCTGGAGATCAGACCAGTTGATTCAGTTTGTCACTTCTGGCCTTTAAAAATCTATTCAAATCTCTTCAAAGTGAAATGGATCTCAGAAAAGCTTTGGCTCGTCCCCAGCAAATGTGAGAAATTAAGGGGAAATGTTGGGCCTGGGATCATAGTTGGTGAAAAAAACCCCACAAAACCCAAACCTAAAACAAACCCAAGAAAAATAATTGCAGGATCCCTCCCAAAGAATTTCTAAATGTCTGCAAAGCCTAAGACACTGGCAGAAATAGCTGACAGGCTTCTTATCTAAATAAGCTGCTGTAGTCAGGACTCATTCTCTCTCACCCAGTGCCCTGAGCAACATTTTGCAGCTCCTCCATGGTGCAATGTAACGTTTTAACTATCCAAGCGACCAGAAGCTTTTGAATAAAATGCCAAACTTTAGGCTGTGCCCTCCTGAGGCATAGGTTACAGGACAGCGCAGTCTCCTACAGCACATTTGAGAGCCAGGTCTGGGGTCTCCTCCTCCTGCCACCATTTCTCCTGTTGGACAGAGCAGGTCTCCCTTCCAAGTCATCACTTGCCATCTGTAAAATACGTAGGATGATATTTACCCCAGAGGGATGTTCTGCAGTTTTGTGTGCAAGAGCCTGGCTACCGTGTGGGATGAAATTGCTCATCATACGGTGGGAAGGCCAAGTGTTACTCCATGCATGTGAGTGAAGTAGACCTTGATTTTTTCCTACTAGTTCCATCTCAACGTGAGGAGGAACTTCTTTGCTGTGAGGGTGGCAGAGCCCTGGCAGAGGCTGCTCAGAGAGGTGGTGGAGTCTCCTTCTCTGGAGACATTCAAACCCCACCTGGACATATTCCTGTGGGACCTGCTGCGGGTGACCCTACTGTGGCAGGGGGTTGGACTGGGTGATCTCCAAAGGTCCCTTCTAATTCAGTATCATTCTGCAATTCTGTAGGTGTTAAACTGGGATGTGCACAGCTGGGTGAGGGACCAGCCAGAGGCTTTGTGCTGCAGGTTGCACTGAACATGTATTTTTGCAGCTCCAACCGTGTCTTTCTGTAGCTCTTCGGCTGTCCCCATCTCAGTATGCTGTTGCCCCATGCCAAGCATCCAGGCTAGCCCCAGCTTCTTGGTGGTACTCACAGTCTCTGTGCTTCCTGCCTGCAGGTGCTACAAGCCTGTCATTCCTACCCCAGAGCTGTGGAGATTGTCGTCAATACCTATGAACACATCAAATCAACGTCCAAGTGGAAAGCAGCCATCCCTGATGACGTCTTTGAGGTAGGCTCTCAGTGTGTTGTAGCTGAGTAAAATCCAAGCTCATTACTTGCATTCTCCACACCTGGCAACAGAGAAGTGAGAATGCTTTTGAAAGAGCAGAACATCCCAGAGGATTTGGGGCTTCCCCATTTAGTATCACTCCCTTGACAAAAGCATCTCTCTCACTGACAAAAGGACTTATTTTTGAGAAATCCTCATTGCAACATTACCCTTTGGAGCACCCCTTGTCGGGATGCTTTGGGGAGGGGAGGGGCGGCTCAGCTGTCCCTGCACTCAGCAAGTGCAAAGATTCTGGTCAACAGGTTTCTTCAGACCTGTCAATACAGATATCTATATTATTTTTAAGTCAGCAAATGTTTTAAACGTACGGTGTTACAGGATATGATGATGTATCTTTAGGATCTGTTGCATGGGTTGGGTTTGTGGGAGCGAGGCTGGTTTGCTGCAGATAAATAAATATAAATGAATAATGAAATATAAATGAAAAGTAAGAGCTCAAAGAGAAAAAGATTATGAAAGGCAAAACTGTGGGACAAATTGCATGCTTTGACATAATTACCCCTTTCATTCAGAAGTCCCCATAGTCCCAATATTCCAGTTTAAACCTAGTTTTTTATTAATACTGGGCTTTTTCAACATTTTCAAATCAGTGCTGAAGTTCAGTGCACTGGTATCTGCTATACATTATCTGTGATGCTTAGGTAACTCCATTTGTACTATAATGCGGAGTTATATAGTGTGAGAAGCTGTGAGACTTCTTTGGGGTCAGATCTGTTCAGAAAAAGTTGAAAGAAATCACTCTGGGTGAACACAAAATTAAAATTAAAGGTCATTTTTCACATTAATAAGAACAAGAACAACTATAATAGTAATAATTACAGTAACAATAATAAGACTAATATTTTTTCAAACAAAAAAATTAATTTTAAATATTGGAATGTTCCAATTTGGAAAAGTCCACAGTTGCTCCATTTCTTTGTTGAGATTCTCATTTTTGTTGCCAAAGCTATTTGCTCAATTTGACATGAAATTGAAGAATCATAGAATCATAGAATTGTCTGGGTTGGAAGGGGCCTTTAAGTTCATCGAGTCCAACCATCAGCCTAACCCTGATAAAACCCATCACTAACCCATGTCTCTAAGCACGATGTCAACCCGGCTTTTAAATCCCTCCAGGGATGGGGCCTTAACCCCTGCCCTGGGCAGCCCATTTCAAGGCTTAATAACCATTTCAGGGTAAAAACTGTTCCTAATCTCCGATCTGAACCTCATCTGGTGCAACTTGAGGCAGTTTCTTCTTGTCCATCATCTGTGACTTGGAAGAAGAGACCGACTTCCCCCCTGGCTACCCTCTCCTTTCAGGGAGTTGGAGAGAGCAAGAAGGTCACCCCTCAGGTTCCTTTTCTCCAGGCTGAACACCCCCAGCTCCCTCAGCTGCTCCTCATAGACAAAGACAAAGTAGAGACACAAATCCTTTCTTTTCCATACATAAAGTGTATCTGAAAATACATGCAACCGATTCCGGGAGCAGGATTATAAATTAAGGTCAAGCCACTCACAGGTGCATGTGTTTACTGTTTGCTTCTTTTATTTCAACATCAGTTGCAAGCAAAGCCCCTCAAACTGATGGGTATAAGACATACCGAGCCGAAAGGTTTCACCCTGGTCTGTGACTTCACACTAAACATTTGGGGCAGGCGTAAGAATTCTGTGCAGGCATTTGGCTAAAATGAGACCCTGGTGCTGGATGTGCCTCCCAGGAACAGGGTGGTTTTCCCACCTCCCCCTGTCAGTGGGCAGGGGAAGGGGAGGGGAGGGAAGGGAAACAGCCTTTATTGCCCTAAAACGTGCTTGTGGTTGGGTTTGTTGTTTGTTTTTCACAGCGGCACCAGGATTTCTATGACTCTCTGTTCACCGTCTGCAGCAATTCACCACGGTCACTCATGCACTTATGCAGATGTGCCATCCGGGCGATACTGTCCGAAAGGTGCCACCGAGGAGTCCCCTTGCTCTCCATCCCTCCCGCCATGAAAAAGTACTTGCTGCTGGAGCCAGAAGGAATCATCTACTGAGCCATAGCAGAACCGTCCCTGACCCTTTCCCTGCCTGGACCCCCATACCTCTACAGGGTGCTGCAGATCCACCCACAATCCCTACAGGATTAACCACTTCTCCCCAGAGCCACAGTCTTTCCCTGCACAGAGGAATCACAGCCCACAAGCTGTGGGTCACGTCGGGGGAGGCAGAGCTGGAAAGCTTCCCCCCCTCAAAACCCCACAATTCTCTGCTTTCTTCAGCCTCACTTAAACCGTGCTGTTGCCGCTGCTGCCTTCGCTATTCATTCCACCACCTGCTAAACAAGTAGCATTAGGTTCAACCTGAATAGCCCTTGACGCTGTTTCACTGTAATTTTCTTCTGGTGTCATTTTAGGAGTTGAAATAAAAGGATGCCACCAGAAACCAGGACATTTTTTAGCGTCGCAGAAGGGTTTTCCCAGAAAGGAAGGGGTGAACTGCTTTGCATCGTGACCGCAGACAAGATTTCATCAGTTTCCAGATTTTCCTGCAGATTGACTCTCAATTCAGTGTTAGTTCACTGTTCAGTGCACCTCTCTGTATCTTATAAAGCTTTGTCATAATAATATCCCTTTTAATTGTAAGATTTTTTTCCACTCTCGATCCCAATGTTGAAACCTGCGGCACTGAAATCTCTGTAGGTTGCAGTTCACACCCAGGTGGCTCTTAGCAGATGCTGCCTCTTTTGCTGCTCTCACTGTGGCCAATGATAATTTCATGTCCTGGTGTTGGGAAGTGCAGGTAGGGTGGACCTGCCCCTGCACCCTTACACCTACCCAGATGTCCCTCAGGATGGTGTTGGATGGGATCTGGGGAGAATATGCAATGGATGAAATTCAGGGCAGGGGCAGGTCACACGCCGAGTGTCCTGCAGCAAGGGCAAGTGTGTGAGCTGACCTATGGACAAAACCCGTTTTTCTTCCCTTTTTTAGTTTGATGCAATCCATTTTGGCTGTTCTACTTGTTTTTTAAACCCTGACAATCCTGGGTGAGCCATGGCCACCATTGGGAGCCAGTCACCCCTGACTTCTCATTGCACCTCAGACTATGAAGCTGTCAGTCATCGTTGTTGTTGTTATTATTATTATTGTTATCTCTTTACAAGAGGAACCCACAGCACATTGGGCTCTTCCTAGCCGGACAGGAGCAGCCAGGCTGTTCAGGGTCCCTGTGTCCTGCAACGTGGCAATAACAGCACTTGAATAAATATTGCAGATTGATTAGTGTTATAAATCACTTTTTGTTTCCCTTTCATCCCAGTTTTCATGGGATGAAGGCCAGAACACTGTGTTATGACACAACCCAATTCAGAGCTCTATTTACATTCAGCCACGAAGATTGCTATTTAACAGTTTCCAGTGCCAGCGGATAATTTAAAAGACAGCACAGGTCATGAGAAAATCCTTTCTCATATGAATGAAGTGGCACTACATGAACATATTTTTAATACTAAACTGGTGAAAGATTTCTACAGTCAGCAGAGATATCTCTGTCAGAGACACTCCAGCGGGGAATGATCAGGATCTGGGACAATTTGTTGACAGAAAAATCCACTTGAGGCGGTTCCAGGTTGAGGGCATCCACTGATGAAAAGCAGTGGATTTGGAAGGACGGTGAAAGCGTGGATTAGCTAAACCCAGTGCTTTTCTCGGTGATTGACCTAAGTCGGGCGTGAGGAAAAGGATCTGCAAACTGGTGAGGGCAGGAGAATGTTTGCTGCTTTCTGAAGAGCCTGGCGAGGGGGCAAGCTGGGCAGTCCAGAAGAGACAGACAGATGGAGGCGGCTGATTTTATTGGGAACACACCCCCACACTGCCTGCTTCTGAAAGTGGCATTCTGCATCTGGAAGAGGGAGGTTTAAGGCAGAACAATAGCAGCAGTTTTTGACCTGTCGTAGCCAGGACTCCCTTGCTGAGAGCGAAGAAAAAACGCTGTCACCAGCGATCCTAAATTCCCTGTGATCCTCCCCCTCTGCAGTGAAGATGCTTAATTTTTATTCTGTGGGCACCCAGCCTCCATTCCAAGCTTTGTACCAAGCAGGTGCCAGATTATAGCCATTGTGGCATCTGACAGGGAGCACAGTGGGATCAGGCTGATTATAGTCATAGGAATTTGCAAGCTGTTAAAAACACTGGAGAACATCCCTATCACGGGAAAAAAGACCTGATTGATGCACTTTAATTGCTTCTGTTGCTGGAGTTAGAAAGGCCAACAGTAAGCAAACCTTAGTATTTGGTACCTTTAGGCACTTCTTCAGGCTTTTTTTCTCTTACTTGGGTTTTCTTTTTTTTCTCTATTCCCACATGCCAGACGGAGCTGCTCATCTGAGGCATGGGGGTGTCTAACAATAAGCTCGTCATTTATTAAATTTATGGGATGCACCGTCTTATTATTCTACCTTAGTGTAGACACCTTGAAATTTCATAATTTCATATAACCCCTGATGATGCTTTTATATTTTCAAAGCTGCAGCAGATTGGATTGCTGCAGGTGAAAAGAAGAGAGACTGAGCTGTCACCCCCACATGGCAAGTTTGAACCTGGCCATGACCTAAAATGACAGAAAATTGTTTTCAGGGCTTGTTTGGTGTCTTGAATGAAATTAGTTGCTTTTTGCCTTTTGTCTTCTTAGTGGAGACAGCCACATTTGAGACATATTCCCTGCATTTCACAGCCTAAAGCACAGATGGGCACAAAGAATGAACTACCCTTTCCCATTGGCAGCCCTTTCCCACAGCTCCCTTGAGGACTTCCCAATGGACAGCCACCAGCTTACATGGTATTGATCCTTATGCTTTTTAAGAGCCATATATGATGAGATGTTCTTAATCCACATGCATTATTGACAAAAGAAGTTATCTCATCTATGGGCATAGAGACACTGCATGCTTTTGGGGCCAGTGCAGACCCAGAATTCAGCTGTTCATGGAAATGTGGACACAGTCCTTGCAGAGTGCTCTTGCAATAATTTTAAACTTAGCCCCTGCTCTCTGATTGGATCCAGCTTGACTCAAACCCACAGAGAATATGTAGATGAAACTGAAATCTAACAGTGTCCAGGACTGTATTTTCCTGCAAAACTTTTAAATGTCTATTCATATTTGGTCAGCCTTTAGATACTGGGACAAGGAGCCCAGAATGGCATGGTTAGTTCAGCTCTCCATCCCTGCTGCTTGTCCTACCAACCTAGAGCCAAGAAGAGGAGCCAGAGACCGCAAAGCAGCAACTCAGGACATTGGAAGAGGAAGCAGTAAATGCTGATCAATTCCTGCTCAGCCTCCAGCTTTAAGCACATATTTAAAACCTTCACCACTTGTTCTTGAGAGGGGCTAGTTTCCTAGTGCTGCTGGTGGCAGGAGGGGAAGGGAACATTCGCAGCTGCCTCCCACTTTGTGCGGTGGTGTCACGACCATTTGGCTTGCACGAGGCTTAGAGATGTGATAAATAGGTCTTCTCTCCACAAAGGTGGCTTTGGAGCACTATTGACAACTGTCTGTATTGACTGGTCCTAGAGAGTGATACATGGTTTGTTAATGTGCTCATTCCTGGTACTTTAAGATCAAGCTCAACAGTGAACAATCAATTAAAATCATCACAGGGTTCAACTCATTCTTATTTGAGGAATGTCCTTTGAAAACGTGCTAATGCTTTTGGCAACATATTTTACTCATGGGTCAAATTCCTTTAGATTAAAAACATAAGGGTTCAGTCTTTGAGATTGGAAGGAAGATTGAAACAGTTTGGGATGGCTTATGCTATTACATACCTTTATTAAACTCTGAGGAGCCCAAGAGGCCTGGTAACTCTTCAGTGTGCTGGAAGGTTTGCAGGGCTCTTGAAGGGCTGCCGCTGCTTTTCTGAAATGCTACATGATATAGATGGGTTGGACACAGCAATATTTCCATTTACTTTCAGGGTACGGCAGCAGAATTTCCCTGCACTCCCCAGGGTTTGCTCTTCTACTAAATGACAGTGCAGAACATGCTATTAGCAGAGCCTAGCTAGCATCTGACACCTTAACCTCCCCAAGAATTATATTAAAATAGTGGAAAGATCTACCACAGTCTCTATTTTGTGGAACGGCAGGGACCTCTGGTAGAGCAGAGGCGCGGGTCAGAAAAGATTGCTATATACAGCAACTGTCGGAGGAAATTGGTTGGCTGCTCAGAAATTTGTTTCAGGCTATTTCCCCGACCGCATCTTAAGCTTCGCAAGGCACAAAGGGGAAAGGGAAGGATGGATATTATGCATTCCAATGACCTGCTTGATTTTAATACACAGTTATCGTTTTTGTAGCATGTGGTGGCTGTGTGTTGCCCTTTACCTTGCACAGGCACCCTACAGAGTGCTGCTAAATTACGATTAAGGCATTTGAAACAAGGATAGTGGGGCAGGTGATGGTTTTTACACCACTGACGAGCCATTCTGTTCCACTCTTTCACGCTGGGGCTGGCCAGGGATGCTGGTATCAGCTTTTTGCCCACTGCCAGAATTGCACCACATGTTAGCCTCAAAAGAGTGCAATTGATTCAGCTGCTTGGGCTGTTGGTACTGCAATTAGCACTGAGTTGTATTAGGTCATTAGTAACTGTCAGCAAGGAGTGGCCCTGCCTGGGTGTTAGCCATTAGCTTGCTGGTTGTGTGTGGGAGGGAAGGGGGATAAATCCAGGAAACTTTGGTCAAGAGCAGGGATATTTACTTATTCCTGATAACCCTACAAAACTCACTAGTCGGTCACGGGTTAAGGAGAAATAACTGCTGAAGTCCGAGGAAAAAAGGAGCAGGAGCAAAAGAGCATCAATACCTGCAGAAAATCTGCTTTGTAGTAACGCTCTGTAAGGGAGGGGGTGGAATTGTGTGCCCTACAAATATATAATATAAGGGCATCGATTCACGCAGTATGAAAACCGGTGGCATTGCCGAAGGGCAGGGCAGTGCCTGGGCTGGTGACAGGCACACAGCATGTCGGAGAGCACGGGCACAGAGACATCCCTGCCGGCAGGGCAAAGCCATTCCACAGCAAAAAGTAATACAGGTATTTTAGCCCCCACACAGGGTAAAACTGACCCAAAGGACCCGGTTGCAGTGACATCCACTGAATTACAGCTCCCTCTCAAAGCTGAGCCAGCCCTTCGGAGAGCCTGTCCTGCTGTTCCCAGGCCCGCTGCTGGGGAGAAGCTGTCTGGATGCCCTGATCCCAAGAGCACATTGTCTGCCTGTTGTTGGTGATGAACACATCTCCAACTATAACTTACAGCTCAGAACTATAACTTGCTGGAAATCTGGACCCCAGTCTGTCATATGGGTCCATTTCTCCTACAGCCCTGCCCTTCCTTCCACCATAAATCCACAGATCTGCANCCTTCCTTCCTTCCTTCCTGATCACCATTGCTGTTCCATAACTGCACCCTCTTTTAGTGAGGGCAGCAGAGCTACCCCTCTCTGCCACCCTCCACTGCCTCTGGATTTCCAAGCCAGCACTAACCATCTACCCAGATGACGTCTTCAGTCAAATGCCCCTCACTCATGTGGTGGGAGGTGATGAAACCCGGATGCTGGATGGGTTTTGAGGGGCAGACGATGTGCTTTGCCTTGTTCAGCTCCTGCCAAGGCCAGCCTCACACATTTCATGGACTCATAGAATGGTTTGGGTTGGAAGGGAACTTAAAGGCCCTCCAGTGCCACCCCTTGTCCTGGGCAGGGACACCTCCCACCACACCAGGTTGCTCCAAGCCCCCTCCAACCTGGCCTTGAACCCCTCCAGGGATGGGGCAGCTGCAGCTTCTCTGGGCAACTGGGGCCAGGCTCTCACCACCCTCACTCCACAGAAGTTCTTCCCCACATCTCAGCTCCATCTCCCCTCTTTCAGTGTGAGAACCTTCTCTCTTGTCCTATGGCTCCCCCCCCTCACCAAGGCTCCCTCCTCAGACACCAGACAGCATGTTGGGAGGTTTCTTCCCTGCAACCATAAACAAGGGAGAGGTTCCTTGCCCTGGCAGCTTTCCCCGAAACCAAATCCTGCATCCTCCGGTGGTGTGGGGAGACCCACAAACCAGCCACTTAAGCTTCTAATGACACCAGGACCTTCTAGGCATCTGAGGTTTATCAGCAAACCGCCTGCCCACCAAGCCATTTACCTCTGGCAGCTTCTTTTAGTGGTGCCGGAGCAGTAGTTGGAACCTAATGGGACCAATCCAGTTCAGCCTGGGTGGGTGGGAATGGGCAGAGGTGGCAGGGAGCTGCACTGGAGAGATGTAGGAGCTCAAACGATCTGAGCAGTGGTGGGGAAGAACCTAGGGAGAAAGGGGAGAACTGGCAGTAGAATTAGAAGCAATATTGTAGATATTCATATGGTGAAAGGTGAGTGTCTCCATAAACCTGGGAGAGAGACATCCTGAGGTGAAGTCCAACAGCAAACTAGAAAATGGAAAAAACAAGTCCAATGCAAAACAAAAAGATTAAACATTGTTTATTTAAACATGGAGAATCAGCATTCTGAGGGCTGTGAACTGTGACTTGTGATTCTTGAAGCTGACAATGTTATTTTGAACACTGGACTGTCCATTTGGTCACAGTCAATGCTCCTGTGTGTCTGTCCCTCCACCCTGGCACACCCAAAGGCCCGTCCCTGGCATGAAGGTCTCCTGACCCACCGCCATGGGCTGCAGCTCCTCAGTGGAGAGCTGCTTCCTGCCCTGATGACTGCGAGTGTGGGGCGAACCCCAGCATTTCGTCCTGCGCTCGCCCTCGGGGGCAGCTGAGGGCTCGAAGGGGGACCTTAACAATGGGCAAACAAACAGGCGGATACACAACCCCATCCCAGGAGACGTGTGGCGTTGGCAAGCTTTAGGTGGAACTCTCTAGGGTATCCTGACACACCTGTGTGGAGCATCTGTAACCCAACTCACCTGCTTTTCTTCCCAGATGGTTAAAATTCCACATGCTGGCTATGGCCACCACGGTCCCCTCTTGCAGGGCATTCCATGCAGCACCCACTCTCTTCAGGGTCCTACACACTCACTTTTCCCTTCACCTCCTTGTTCCTTTTCCATCCTCTCAAGAGCTTTGGCAGAGGGTTGGTTCTGCCCAGAGGAGATCAAGGAGGAGGTCCCCTTTTCCAGCTGGCTGGGACACACTATCTGCTCTCACCCCAGACGTGCCGTGAGGGTGGGAGGGATCACTATTAAATGGCACCAAGACCTTCCTGGTCTCTGGCACCCGCTCTAGCACAGGGAGATCTGTCCTTTCTGATGTGGGGCAGGGAATGGGGCAGACTTGGCTCCTTTTCTTTTTTGGGTGACCTGGATGAGATGGGGGGTATGTGGCTGCAGGCAGCTCCTGGAAAGGACTGGAAGGCGGGCTTGGACTTTGATGCCGCTCCTTCCAGCAGCCTTGAAAGGGAGGGAGAGCGGTGGTGTGACCAGCCCCGCTGGCTCTCGCTGACTCCACAATAAACATGTTTTTCAGCTGCCTGGCTGCAGGGAACACGCTGTCCCCGTGGGTTCCAGAACAGCGCCGAGGGACACTGCTGTTTCCCACCGCCCCCAGCCCCGAGCGGAGGGGTCCGTGCTGTATACGAAGTATGCTTACCCAGTGCCGGTCCTTGGGAAAACAAAAAAAAATGAGGGGAAAGAAAAAAAAAAAAGGATAGAAAGCTGTAAGCAGAACAAAAGAGCCCGCAGCCAGCAGTAAAGCAGCAGCCACGTGTTTCCTGAAAGGTATTTTTAAGGTTTGTAATCGTTGCCTCCTTATTCACAGGGCTGTTTTGTGTCCTTTTATCTGTCCCTAGCTGCCAGCCTGCCCTCTGCCTAAACCAAGCTATTCACCTCCGCGGGGCCAGAGCTGCACTGACTATGGGAGGCAAGCTTAGGTGGTTTGAGGCTCCCAGCCCCAAACAGCTGGAATAATCTTCCAGCTGCACTGAAGCAGGCCCTCACATTGTTCAGGGTTTGGACACTCTTAATCCTGTTTTTGTAAAAAAGCCTCAGCTGTGTGAAACCAGCACAGGCTGGGGCTGATCACTGTTGTGTGTCGTTAAAGTGTCCTCTCTCCCACCTCCAGGCCTGGGCAAAGCCCCTTTATCTGCTGGGATTCTACCCCAGCCGACCCCCCTGGGGACGCGAGGACAGGTCTAGAGACCCTCAGGAGTGTTTGTGTCTCCTACACTAACCAGCAGCTCAAACCATTTTGGCTTTGTCCACACTTTACTGGTGTCGACGGGAAGTTTGTCACAGATTTCAGCAGGCATGACAAGAAAGATGAATTATTACTACTCTAACATTTAGATGTTTAATATGTTATTTCCACATTATATTCCACCCTTTTTTTTTTATTATTATTGCTTGAGAAAGAAAGGGTTAGCATATATTGGAAGCACATTACAGAAAAGACCAGTGAATTACACCAACAGCTCTCAGATGTGCTTATAGACAACCTATCCATCCTTTACCTATATTCTGTACTCTGTACCCATACCCTATACAAATGGAAACAATTGAATGACTGCTTCTGAATCTGTTAGTTAAAAAAACAAAACCTTTGGGAGAGCTTAGCAGAGTGCCCACTAATATCCTGTTATTCTGCTAGGAATATTTACATTAAAATAAACAACCCCAAACCTTTCAGTGTCAGGATACTTTAAAAAATGGCGAGGAGCATTTATTTCAGCCTTGACATTTATTCCACCTTTGTTGGAATCTCCTTCCTTTTCTTATGAGATGAAACAACCCGCCTCTGAAAAAGCGTGTTGTTGAGGACAGAGCTCCCTCAAAGCCCTCCTTCCCTAGAGCGGTGAGTGTGTCCAATACTGGGAAGAAGTGGGAGGATCTGCGGTTCTTATCTGCTCTGTTCAACTGCAAAGGTGCAGATTTCAAGTCAAGACACATCCTCTGTCTTGACATCAACACTCCCCAGTGAAGAGTATCATTCTGCTGCAGAGCAAAGCAGAAGACAAGAACGACTCTTTGGAGAAGGATGAAAACACCTCTTTCAATCAGCCCTGGATACTAATCTCTGTAATAGAATTCCCAAGGTCCGCCTGCACCAATTTCTGGCCCTCCCACGGATAGTTTTGGCATTTCTGCAGCTGTTCTGACATGGATGTTGTCATTCAAAAGATAGAAACCAGAGAATATGCAGAAGGTGCTATGATTTTAATTTTTTTTCCTTCATATAAACTGATCATGAAAAATCACCAAAAGCTTTTGGAAGTGTGACAAGCCTCCAAAGCACTGTTACCATCCTTCAGCTACAGAAGATATGGTTGGAGCATGCAGAGCCTGGCACCAGCAGCAGGAGTAGGAGACTAGAGGAACAGGAGGGCAAGGCCAAGGAGACAAAGCTCATGAAGGTCTTTGCACCAGCAGAAGGCTTCCGGGCACCTCCACTGATAACATGATTAATGAAAACTTGAGTGTCCCCTGTCAGAGTTTGGAAGTGAAGCTTTCTTCATCATGTATTCATGTAAATTCTTGACAGGACAAGAGGTAATTAGCACGAACTGGAACATAGGAAATTCCATCTCAACATGAGGAGGAACTTCTTTGCTGTGAGGGTGGCAGAGCCCTGGCAGAGGCTGTCCAGAGAGGTGGTGGAGTCTCCTCTAGAGACATTCAAACCTGCCTGGACACATTCCTGTGGGACCTGCTGTGGGTGACCCTACTGTGGCAAGGGGTTGGACTGGGTGATCTCCAGAGGTCCCTTCCTACCCCGTATCATTCTGTGATTCTGTAAAACCCAGGGTAAAGTTGATTAGAAACAAGGGAGAGTTGTCCTGTGAGTTCACAGTGTTTTGTAATAAGCCCTAACTAAGCACAAACAAGTGCTTCTGTGTCAACACAAATTAAATTTCATGCCTGAGCAAACAGCTTCCTACGGCCTGTGAAGCAACGTCACAAACCTGTTAATACTCAGGGTGGTATAACCCATCAGATCCGCCCCTGCACGAAGGTTGAATTCCTCCAGTAATACCCTCTGTGAGCAGGGCAGTGCCTCTGGGTCACCAATACCCTTTGCGATGCACGTTAGTCGTTGGGCTGCATGGTACAGTGATTGGAGGAAAGGACAAGTATCCCTGCCAGGTATTCCAACCTGTTTCCCAGTTAATTTGTTAAAAATCAACCAGGAGCATTGTGAATGATAAGGCCACGAGAAAAGAGAAAGCCACACAGCTGAATAGCCAGAAAAGAGTGCATCTGGAGAGCAGCTCTGAGGAGAAAGACCTGGGAGTTCTGGTGGACAACAGGATGCCCAGGAGCCAGCAATGGGCCCTGGTGGCCGAGAAGGCCAATGGCATCCTGGGAGGCATCAGGAAGAGTGTGACCAGCAGGCAGAGGGAGGTCATCCTGCCCTTCTGCTCTGCCCTGAGAGGCCCCATCTGGAGCACTGGGTCCAGTTGTGGGCTCCCCAGTTCCAGAAGGACAGGGAACTGCTGGAGAGGGTACAGCAGAGGACCGTAAAGATGATGAAGGCCTGGAGTATCTCTCTAGTGAGGAAAGGCTGAGGGACTTGGGTCTTTTTAGTCTGGAGAAGAGAAGACTGAGGGCACATCTGATCAACACCTAGAAATACTTCGAGGGTGGGTATCAGGAGGATGGGGCCAGACTTTTTTCAGTGGTGACCAATGAGAGGACAAGAGGGAACAAACAAACTTGTACATGAGAAGTTCCATCTCAACATGAGGAGGAACTTCTTCACTTTGAGGGTGGCAGAGCCCTGTCAGAGTCTGCCCAAAGAGGTGGTGGAGTGTCCATCTCTGGAGTCATTCAGAACCTACCTGGACAAGTTCCTGTGGGACCTGCTCTTAAGAGAGGTGGTGGAGTCTCCTCTAGAGACATTCAAACCTGCCTGGACACATTCCTGTGGGACCTGCTGTGGGTGACCCTACTGTGGCAAGGGGTTGGACTAGATGATCTCCAGAATCTCCCTTCCAACCCCATATTGTTCTGTGACTCTGTATTTCTCAATATGCCTCATGGTGTTAAACATTCAACATCAGTTACAATCAGCTTCTGATTTCCTGTAAAGGGCCTGCCCAGTTGACAAGTTAACTCGTATTTGGGTGAGAAGGAGAAAGCAAGGCTCAGGTGGGTATTGCACGGTGGCAGCTGCGGGATGACACAGCTTGTGCCGGCAGCCAATGGAATCCTCATCCCATTGGTGGCTGTTGCAAGATAAATATTGCCTGGGATTTTCCATTGTCTATCCACCCCAGCCAGCAATGACACAGCGGTGACGTTGTTTGGAGCTCTGTATTTCCAGCCTCCCACAACCACCCAGAATTAGTAAGAGGGACGTGAGTCATTCACCTAAACATAAACGTTCACTGATACCAGAGAAAGCCAAGAACATCCACATGAGGAATTTACATTGGATTGGCAGAGGTGACAAAGGGATCATAGAATTACCCATGTTGGAAGGGACCTTTCAGATCATCTAGTCCAACCATCAACCTAACGCTGATAAAGAACCCATGGAAGACCTCTGTTTTTCAAGAGATGAGAGAAAGGCAGAGTTCTCCAGGGTTCCTCACATAGCATCAGGTGTCCATATTTAGGTAAATGAGTTAGCTGGGAGCCAGCTCACAGCTGAAACCACCTAAATATGGGTGTCCACATGTGCCCCAGGTGTCTCAGGTCCCATTAAGGTCAGGTGAATTCTGCTTTTGAAGATGGGAGAGCTCTTCAGCTGGCCAGAAAGAGGTGTCTGCTTCAGGAGGAGCTGGTAGCTTTCTGGGGTCCTCCAGATGTATCGACTCTGGTCACTAGAGAAGGAGCTTGGATATCCAACTCACACTTCACACATACATACAGACACGACATAGTGTCAGGTGTGCTGAATCCCAAGCAAGGTTCTCCATTTTCAGGCTCAGTCCCCTAGTGTGACGTAGTACAGAAAGCCCAATCTATATACAGCAATGAAAATACCTTTTTTCACTTGATTTTCTTACTTGAGCCTTTCAGACAGGGCATATCTGGATGTATCACATCAATGTAACTTAACGTGTAGCTCTCCTAAACTAGAAACTCTCTGTCACGTCCCATGAGGATGCTCCATAGCCCCAGATAGTGTGCTTGGTGGTTGTTCCACTTGCTTTCCTTCCCTCACCACGGTGGGTCTGGCTGTGACTCCAGGAAGGCAGTGTGACAGTTGTTTCTGGAGGCTGTCCCTTTCACATACCAGGGAATGAGGTAGCTCCTTCATTTTCTTGCCTGTTCTTGGCTAGGAACAAAGCAAGGGAGTGACATAGGAAAATCCCTGCTGATTCTATGTGGGTCAATTTGTTGCACTCTGTTTTGGTTTTCTTTCACAGATGAAGAAAGAATATTGAGGAGAGTTGGTGAGGAGAAGCTCCTGAAGGCTCATACATATTTTTCCAGTTATATAAAAAAATTGCATTATTAAGAGGCCTTACTCTGGAGACACGGAATTGTGTTCTAGCCTCTTGCTGTGCCATCCATCATCTGAGATGGCAGGGAAGAATTACAGATTCACAGAAGGCTATGGGTTTGGAAAGGAGCTCTGGAGATCACCCAGTCCAAACCCCTGCCAAAGCAGACCAGAGCAGGTCCCACAGGAATGTGTCCAGGCAGCTTTTGAACTTCTCCCAAGAATTCCTCTTCACTGTCCCCACACCCCAAATTATCTGACCTGACAGGTCATAAACTGCCAAGTTCTACCTTCTGCTTGCCCAAACTGCTCAAAAATTAAAAGGCAGACACCTGAAAACAGCCTCACAGTCATGAACCCTGGTTCTCTTGTGGGACTTCACTCACCCTGATATTTGCTGAAAAGGCAACACAGCCCAGCACACACAGTCCAGGGGGTTTCTGCAGAGCATTGGTGATAACTTTTTGACATAGGTGGTGGAGGAACCAACGAGAAGTGCTCTGCTGGACCTTGTACTAACAAACAAAGAAGGACTCGTTGGGAATGTGAAGGTTGGAGGCAGCAGTGACCGTGACATAGTGGCGTTCAGGATCCTGCACAGAAACAGCAGAGCAAAAGTAGGATTACCACCCTGAACTTCAGGAGAACTAGCTTTGGCCTCTCCACTTTGGCCTCTCCAAAGACCTACTTGGAGGAATCTCCTAAGATGGGGGGGTCCAAGAGAGCTGGTTAATATTCAAGCACCACTTCCTCTGCTCTCAAGAGCAGTGCAGCCCTAGGAGTAAGGAATCAATCAAAAGAGACAGGAGATCTGCATGGGAAAAGATTGCATTAAAAAGTTCATGACCAGCAGGTCATGGGAAGTTATCCTCCCCCTCTGCCCTGCCCTGGTGAGGTCCTGTCTGAAGCATTGGGTCCAGTTCTGGGCTCCCCAGTTCAAGAAAGACAGGGAACTGCTGGAGAGGGCCCAGTAGAGGCTACAAAGATGATCAAGAGACGGGAGCATCCCACTGAAGAGGAAAGGCTGAGAGACCTGAGTCTGTTTCGTCTGGAGAAGACTGAGAGGGGATCTCATCAATGCTTATGAATATCTAAAGGGTGGATGTCAGGAGGATGGGGCCAGTCTCTTTTCAGTAGTGCCCAGTGACAGCACAAGAGGTAATGGGCTCAAACCTGAACACAGGAAGTTCCATCTCAACATGAGGAGGAACTTCTTTGCTGTGAGGGTGGCAGAGCCCTGGCAGAGGCTGCCCAGAGAGGTGGTGGAGTCTCCATCTGTGGAGACATTCAAACCCCCCTGGACATGTTCCTGTGGGACCTGCTGTGAGTCATCCTGCTCTGGCAGGAGGTTGGACTAGGTAGTCTCCAGAGGTCCTTTCCAACCCCATAACCTCTAAGAATCGTAGAATCACAGAATGCTATAACCTGATCCTCTCAAGTCATCATCACTACTGCTGGGTGGGGAAATCTGTTTTTTCCAGTTCAACAGTGCTTCTTATCAAAGGTAGCAAAGCTTGTTTTGTAATAACGCTGTGGGAAGGACATTATTGCACGCTAAGGGCAAAGTCTGGTGTATCTGAAAGCTTGGTTAAGCGATAGGAAAAAGATGATAATGAACAACCGATTATCAATGCCCTGGGGAGATTAACCTGGACATGTGCCCAAGGCACCAGCAACAAAACTAGAGCGCACGTTTTAGCTAATGATCTGGAAGAGAAAACATTGGGTGCTTTGGTGTGGTTTCTGTTGACAAAGGAACCTGGTTTTCTAAGGCCCTGGTCAGAGGGCAAAGCCGGGGCTGGGAGGGGGGAAGGTGCAACATCTGTTTATCTCCTGTGAAAGCAAAACGTCTTTAGCCCATGAGTAAACCTGCTGATGTCAGTGAACCTCTGGCGCACCCAGAGCGAGACAGTCCCCATCCCTGGGGTGCTTTGCTGAATCAGGAGCGGGCTGTGCAGCCTCTGTCACTTGCTGGGCTTGTGCAGGGGAGAGTAAAAGAAGAAAAAAAAATGGAGAAAATAAAACAATGTTGCAACTTCTAGACTGCAAGAGCTGGGCTGGAAGGGATGATGCTGTGGGGAGACCACTGGCACAGCAAGTGGGGGACATCCCTGATGCATCCACCACTCCCACCTATGCTGTGTGCATCTCCTGAGCCTGCCAGGGTGAGGTATAGTGCACACATGGATGTATTTCTCCTTGGAAAAACCTGAGGGATAATACAACTAGTCCTGTCTCCAGGGTCTGCAAAAGAGGAAAAGTGGACTAGGAAAACACAGCGGGTGGTTTCTTTGATGGTTTTCTTTTGTTTTGAGAGTAGGCAATTAAAGTCCCTGGCATACTGTAGTTCTGGGTTGCTTCTCCCAACACACCTGATGTACTGAGATATATCTGAGTGGTGCATCACACCGTGTGACCTGCTTCCTTGGTGTTACAGGTGACAAGAAGTAGAAGTTAAAGGTGTTAGAAAGTCAGGGCTGTCACTTGTACATTTTTCCTCCAGACACCCAAAGCCTGGCTGGTTTTCACCTCTCTTTCCAATGAAAGTACCTACACACATTTTTGCAGTCACTGTCTTCTTAAAATGAAGAGACATGTGAGACAGTCCCAGGCAAACACAAGTTTGCTAAAGTACCAAATATAGACTGCTTTTATCAATGTAACTGCCATTCCCTTGCAAACCAGACCTTAAAAGCCAACTGTCCCCTTGCCACGGAACTAGAAGAGAGGCTGTGGAAAGCATTATTTGTTAAAGAATACTGTCATCATAAAGTCTGGGGTTTTTTTAAACATATATATATATAAATAGAACCAGTGGCAGATTTTCACCTTCTTTACAGATGAACAAAAAAACATTGATATTTTAGAGGGTAGAGCGCACACTGATGAAGAACTTGGAATTCTCTTCACTGAAGAATGCTATCCTAATTAGAAGGAGTAAAATCAGTGCATCACCTCACATGTTACTTTAGGCAGTGTGTAAACTCCCAGCTGATGCAGCACGAAGCATCAACCAAACTGTTGTCTCTGTGTTCTTCATCACTACAGCTATTTGACACACTAAAGGATGTGCTTTGCTCAACCCCATTTGGTGAGACCTAAAATAGCTGAGGCCCTCGCTTGTGCTAGACCTCTCAGAAGAAAACAAAAGACACTAGACAACCACTGAAAATATTTTATTATAAAATTATATCAACATCTACATCCAAGAAAAAGGTTAGAACTCCAATACAACTCTACTTTCAGGAATAAAAATTCAGTAAGTGCTGAAAGAGGTACCATATTATCTAGGTAGACAGCCCTTAAGTTTTTTTTTTTTTTTTGTTATTATTAGTACTGTAGAGATTCCCTGTGGGTTCTTTAAGTGCTATACACACCTTGCTCTGCAGCTGCAGAGCACAGCACCCATTTGCTCCAGCTGCTTTGGGACAGGAGTTACAGCCCCACGACAGATGGGCAGAACGCCCTGGGAACACAGCTCACCTTCCAGCGTTACTGGGTGCAGACAGACAGCTATAACCTGTGTTTACTCAACAATGATGACTACCTAGGTATGCTTTTTGACCTTGTAATTCAATACAAAATATATATATATATTCAACAAATATTCAAGTATATTAAGGCAGTGAAGGCAGCTTTTCCACACCTGTTTATTCTATACAAAGATATCTCATTTTTATTATCTATTCCATTCACTGAGCTGAGCTCAGATACACCATCCGGTGACCTTTGGTGATCGCAGCTTATTCCCTGGGCTAAGAACAGCCTTGATGCAGTACTGAAGTCATTATGCTCAGTAGCTACCACCAACACTTCTAAATTTAGTTTTTTAAAAGAAATAAGCATATCAGAATACTATTTTATTTTCTATTGAGAAATCTACCCCAACAGAACTTACAGAATGAAGGTAGTTCCAGCTTTCTCTTTCCTATTGAAAAAACCCATTTGATATTCACAGTAGAGTTTGGAGTGGCTTTCTGTCCAACAAATACAGATCTGTTCTAGAAAACTCCTATGACCAAGCAGGATGCTTTAAATACTGTACTTGTAACTTCTTGCAAAGGACCATATACACTTAAGATAATATGCTAATGAGTAAAAAAGTTCAAGTAGTATTATACAGCCCTGATGAACTTTGACTGGCCAGTCTGGCAACGTCCAATAGTTGAACTTCTATTTTGACATTAACTGTCCCTTGCTTACAAGGGGGAAAATGCACAAAGAACATGGGAAAGTAAGACGCTCACTGGGAATGGAATATTTTCCCAAGAGCTCTCTCCCACTGGCACTGTTCCTGTGACAATTCCCCATTTATTTTTTTTGCTGTTCATAAGAATTATTCTGTAGCTTTCACTGCTGTTCAGACTGAGACTTCTCATTTCCTAAGCCCTCCCCATTGTAATGAGCAGGTCTTAGAGTAAAAACCTAGTTCCACCACCACCCTTCCTGAAAACCTTTCAAGCAGACCTTCAGTGCTCATCACAGCTTTCAAGGTGCCAAGCTCCCATGTGCCCCTTGGAGTTAGTGTGGTCCAGTACAAATGTGACCAAGATGGTAGGTTTTGGTTTAGAGTCCTGAGCCACTCCTCTAACAACATGACAAAGAGGAACAAGACGACCACGTTTCAAACATGTTGTTGTTCCCCATGGCATGCTTACACACTACACATCACCAAAATCTTTCCATTCAACTTGCATGTCTGACGGCAGTGCTTGGAGAACCCAAGCTGACTTGACCTGGCATATGCTTTCTGGAGTGCAGGGATGTAGGGTAGGTACACAGCTCAACCTGTAACCAAGTACCTTTCCATTTCTTTCCAGAAGCTTTCTAAAAAGCTAGAATTCTAAAATATTCCAATTTCCTTTTCAGTTGCCTTATCCATAAGAACCTCACTTGGCTAGTTTTCCACAAACAGCTTAACAAAAATCTAATTATGTAACCCAGAGCAAAACATCACATAAGAACTATTACTGGAATACTTCTTTTCCAAATGGGGCTTCCTTATATATGGAAAACACTTTCTCCCTCCCTCCTGAGGCTCCCTCCCTTCCAGTCAGGCTGTATCCTTGCTACAGGACTGCCATTTTAAGTGGATGTCTTCCAAATGTTATAAACACAGCTTTAAAGCACAGATGTTATCTATCTGTAATAAGGTGAACAGCTGACAACTATTCTAGGAGAAAAATATACACCAACATAACTGACATTTGTCAGTATTCAAGCACTGAACATGACTCAAAGATTGCACACCTCTACTGCATCAAGTCTTTGATCATAAGAAAAAAAGCAGCCTGATTTTCCTCTATACACACACCTCTTCTTTAAAGACAGATGTGCTCCTATTTTCCTTACCCTCAAGTCCACAGCAACATTTCCCAGTGGGAGTGTACAGCCTAGGCTGTAACGCCCTCATCTTCTTTCTCTTCTGTCAGTCCTGAAACTTGAAGAATTCGCTTGTTTGGAGGTAGAGGAATACTTCCAAACACCAGTCTTTTTTTTTTTTGCCCCCTTTTTTGAGAAGCTAGCTTGATCCCCTTGGGTGCCTGGATACCAACTTCTCTTCAGACAGCCACGCTCTGCTTTGACACATCCTTTGGGCCTTTACTGGGGACGCACCAGTCATCTGCTTCTGAGGTAGCCTGGTAGTGCTTGGAAGCCGATTTGTTAAAAACTGGGAGCTTTTCTACTGATTCTGTTGATAGGGCCTAAATATAAAGAAGGTAAAAGTTACTTGGTTTCTACCTCTCAATAACACCACTTTGCAAAAATTCAGTGTTTCAAGTGTTAAGCCACAAAATGAAGTTATTTACACAAATGCTTTGACAGGAGATGCAGTAGTTCAGGTGCTTCAATACCTGTTTGCTTTGGACATTTTGGCCACATACAGTAACATCAAGTCATATTTACACATTTTTATAGGCCTTAAAGCTACCCTGTAACTTCTTTTTAAGATAGTTCCAGAAGCCATGGAAAAGAATTTACATTTACAAAATTACAGAGACACTTTAAAATATGTTCCTTTCCTACTTCCATATCCTACAGCTAAGAAAAAAAAAAAGGAAGTAGTTCATATTCTATTGGGAAATTGTGCAACAGAAATGCAACATATAGAGCTGAATTGTCTCTTCATTCTGTTCTCCTTTAGCGTCCCTTCCTTCTGCTCCTCTGGTTATGTGCTTAAAACTATGCTTATGGTTTAGTACAAGGAATTCAAAGCAAGGGTTTTTTGTTTGTTTGTTTTTTTCCCCTCCATGAGCAATGGCAAAAAATAGAAAATGGAATGTAGGCCTTTTTTTCAAGTTACTTAAGAAGAACAGTGCATGATGTATGCCAGGTATTCAAGATTACCAATACCTGAATCCCTCCAACCCATACACACGTGTGGCAGATGTGGAATAGGAGGAGGTAATAGGTTTTTTAAGGATTAGTTTATACAGACTTTCTGGTTGTCAGAGTAAAGACACCAGACCTGTTACTCACACCTTTCTCCCAGAACTTTGTATTTTATGAACCAGTAGGTAACAAGTCTTAATACAATCTAATGAGGCTCTCACTGGTGGTTATCCAAGCAGACTAGTTAAAGCTGAGCGACTGTTATGATTCTAGATACCATCTACAAACCTCACCAGTGTTTCTTAATGAAAGTTAGAGCTTTTCTATTCACGAACACAGAAATTGTTCACCTTAAAATAGTACTGAGTAGTTCCCTCAGTTCATTAATGGTAGTTATCAACACTATGTTATTTAACCAAATCAAAATACATACCTTCAAGTAGATGATAGCATCCGTTCCATACCCACATATGGAGTACAGATTTAGATCTCCTTGGAAGTATTTAGCATACAGGCGAGAAATTGGCAAGCCATATCCAAAGCCAGCCTAAAAAATAAAGGGCAAGACAAGGATTAATTTATTTTTTTACTAGCTCTTATGACTTAATTTTACATAGCTGTAAAGTGTTCAGTGATTTTAAACTATTAAGTGCAAAGGACTTTCTGATCTCTTAAAAGAAACCAGAACTCTAATTGGTTTAATACAGAATATTGAAACTGACCATTACAGAAGCCACCCAGAACCACTAGAAAGAAAAAAAAAAAACCAAACAAACAAGTCTCCATGAAAGAAGAAGGTCTGACATATACATCTTACACACATATATTTTCCTTGCCTTGTTTCTGCTAATACAGCTTGATTAGCAAAGGGAGTTTATCTGCCACGGGCAGATAAACAGTAGTCTGAGCCTGCTGCAGTTGTGCTCCATAAAGACAACAAGATTTATAGCAAGTTTGAGGACTGGGTGGGAGTGAAGACCAAGTAAATTATACAGGAAAAAACCTCCACAGGGTTAGATTCAGGATAGAGTGTTCTTCTTTAAATCTTTCAAAGCACATTTTTGTCCACTAAGCTCGATACTAAACGTCTGTTTCAGAAAGTGTTAATTCATATTTATGAGGCTCACTCATCTTTGCACACCCCACAGAGCAGTAGGGTGGACACAGCATTTTGTCATTTCTTAGCCTACTATTAACCTGCCAATCCATCCAAACATTTCTAGGAGCTTTATCAGTAACGTGACTACTGAAAATATCTTACAAGAGGGGTATTTCGGCCGTCGTCCATCCTGGGCCGTGGTGCCGTGGAGTACATGTAGCTGAACAGCTGCTCGATTTTCCTGACTGGAACACCACCCCCTCTGTCTGAGATCTGAGTTGAGAGAGAAACTGAAGTTAGCTACAGTCAAGTATGGTAAGAATGGTATGGTATTTAAAATGTTGCTATTTGAACAAATCCTTCCAACAGTTAAGAAATGCAAATGTTTGTTTCGCAGCATGTTATTTTTCAATTAGATGATGCCCTCTGTTTAGCACAATTAACAGCAGGCTCATGGAGAATATCTTTGATCTGTTGCGAGAGGCTGCAAGTTCCAACAGACTTTGCAGCAGCACATGCAATCACAGAGACCACATTAAGCCCGTATTATAGTAAACCAACAAAATACCTTAATCGCCAGGTCTTCTTGTCCCAGAACTACTGTCACTTCAACTGGAGAAAGGGAAGGACTGTTTTCTTGGAACTCAACGGTTGCCCTCATTGAATTCTATGGACATGAAGGTTACCATCATCAGAAAGTGTTGGATTTATGCACCTATACCTATACCTCTGTTATGCAGAGGCTGAACGTGGTTACCCTCCGTTCCCACCAGTGCCTGGCTTACAAGGAACATGAGCAGAGAAGGCCTCACACCTACAGGTGACCAAGCTTCAACAATCTCTGCTTCAACAATTACACTGTTCTCACCCAACATAACCCAGGCAGTAGAAATCAAATAACCTAACTCCCTTAAAAGTCACTAATGCTGAGCAGTGGCTAAAGGCTGCCAGAATTCTGCACCTCATGTTGCAGAACATGAGTTCTGCAAGATACTACTGCAAGTACTACTTCAAGATTCATCACCCACTCCACAAAAGGCAGCAAAATCCCTGAAAAAGGATAGCTAGTGGCGGTCACAACCCCACGGCCCACTTTTACTCTCCCTTCTTCTGTTCCATTTACACCTCACAAATACATTCACACACTCTTCTACAAACCACAATCATTCCCATCCCAACCACCAAAGCTATTTCTCCAAATAACTACATTTCAGACGTCTCACTGCCCTACACACAGCTTTGTTTCATACAGATCTAAGTCAGATATTTTAGATAGTGATGCTCCAGTTCAGAGTAGTAGGGAAGGAACAGCTTATACAGACATACCTTAAAGAGCTCAAACAGCATGTGAAAGAGATGAGATGGAACATACACAATGTTAATTGGCTCTCCTGGATGTTTTCCTAGAGGAGGGGAAAAAAAAGAAAAGGATAAAAACATTGCTTAAGTAGTGATGGAATTTCTGTATTGTATCCAAATTTGACAATAAGCAAGTTGTATGCCAAAACAAACAAGAGACTAAATCAAGTCTTAGTTTGGGGTGTCCCCCCTCATAATGAGCAAACAACTTTAGGCACTCATAAGTGTGTTATATTTCTAATTGCCACTTGCTTAAAAGCAGATTATTATGAAAAGTTTAGTCTTTAAGTCACAATGACACTTGAATTCTAACACAGGGGATTAAATGAAGTGCTAACAACAGCAACTGCAGAGGGACTGGCCCAGGACAGATCAACTGGTGTGTACCATTATGGCCATGGAATTGAGAGCCCTTTGATTGAATCAAAAAAGCAGCAATAAAAAGCAGGAAAAGGTGCAGTTTGGCTGCTGATAGGAAAATAGACATCAACGCTCTCATCTTACCATTCACTTGAGTAAGCTTCAGTTCTGGAGACGTTAAGTAATACTGGTCACACAGCATCTTGGAACTTTCAAAAGCATCTGAAATATTTAAACAAAACATGTCATAACAGACACTGGAGAAATTCATTCTAACGCACAGCAAAATACGATTTTTTAACTGCATTGGCCGCTGAGGTGTTAGAGACTAAGTAAGCCTGTGTCTCAGGGGAATGATAACACTGCACCCACTCTGGGCATTAAAAACTGAGAGCAAACAGGCAATTCCAGCAGTGGGCAAACCTTCAGTCATTTGGGTAATTCCGTAGGACTGATGCACCAGTGGGTAAGGCCAGTCTCAAAACCAGAGATAACTTTAACACCTCCCTCAAGCCTCACTCTGCCTTATCTCAACACATTATTTTAGTCCTATTTTGCTTTTTAAATTCTGTCCTATAAAAGCCTGTGTTTATTTGGATAGGTTGCCTTCAGCTATTGCAATAATCATCGGAGTACCCGAATTTGTAGCAATCAGCTACAAATACTGATGGTGAAGAGAAGCGTCGAGGGTGCGAGAATACATACCATTCACCACTTCAACAACATCGCAGCAAGGATCAATGCTCCCAATGTGCCTTGGGTGCCCTGAACCGGATTTATCATCAAAAAGAAGAGCTGTTTGAAATGAAAACAACACTGTATTTAATCTCAAGTATTGTATTGTTTTTTAAACCCCTTACATTTAGACTAGTATAGTGTGATCACAACACAGTCACAGAAGACTGAGTGTTGTTTCTGCCTTTCGTTGAGTTACAAATGCTTGCATCTACTGCCAGTAAACTGTGTTGGCTTTCCTGTATTTAACACCTAAAAGGCTTTTCAGATGAAAAACACAATCCCCACGTATTCCACACATGACTTCCTACTTATAGTCTAGGAAAGTAATGGGAAAACTTGTTTTCTAAGTCATACATTCAGTTCCTGACTCTTCAGTGTCAGACCACATCACCCGAGGCAGACAGCCAGCAGTTTTGAGAAATACATTCATGTAAACATTTCTCATCAGGTTGAGGTTTTTCCTCAGGCAAAAATTTCTACTTACTGTGCTGGTTCATTAGCATCCGGGTGGAAATACGGCTCATGTAAAAACGATCCAGGAAATACTGAATGTTTTGATTGGTGACAGGGTCTACTTTAAAAGTGTCCTTGTATTCAATTACTCCTTGTGCCATTGTAGGAACCACATCATGGTGTCTGTTTCGGACTCTAATTAACGTATCTATAAAGCTAGGCCAAAAAAAAAGATTTTTAGAACATATTCTAAGACTACATGGGGGCAAGCTTTGTACAGCATCATTATCTAGTCCAGCAGCACAAATAAGGGCATAACATCCTTAATATTTAAATACAGTCTATCTCTGAATTCTTTTAAAAGTAACTCCTCACTGACCTAAGCCAGAAGGGTCAGATATTTTTAATACAAAAGATGTGATCACTGCCCACGTCAAATTCACTGCCTGTTTACTCCTTTGTAGTAGTGGGAGCAGAGGAGAGTGTGAGGTACAAAAAGAGCCTCCCAGGTGACACCCTGGAAAGAAACAGGGACATGACATCCCAGATAGCTGTTGTTATTTCTGTCATGTCAGCTCAAGGGACAGTATGCCCTTGAAACTGAACTGCAACAGGTCTTATGTATTCGCAGTGTTGCTAAACAGAGATTCAAACCAGCCTGCTCTATGCACAGCACTTCACACTGGATTATCAAATTAAGCTTGTGACATCTGTCATTCTAAACTAACTTTAGGAAAAGTTTAGGAAGTTAGGAAAAGCAGAATGTGAGATGAATCATTCAAAGAAACAAATAAAAAGCTTACTCAGATAAGACTTTTTGGTCATCTGGGCTTTTCTGATGGAACTCAACAAGCTCCATTAGGCTTTGTATGTACCTATTGCAAAAGAGCACAAGGAATACACGTTATTTGGTTGATTTTTACTAGTCTGGGAACAGGAAAAAATACTTTATTTTGTCCAAATCATTACTCTTACAAGTCAGCTAGAGGTCTAAAGTATCTTGGAATTATTAAAGTTCCATCTGCATATGGAATCACAGATTGGTACTCCTTGACTTCCCGAACCCTAGAAGTTTTAAAAGTCTTTTCTTGTGCCTGCCACCCAGAAAGGAATCTGAACCCTCCCTTTGGGTATGTAGGATCCCCTTACTGTTCTTAAGGGAGGTGTTCTAAAAGATCCGCATAAGCCACTTAAGCAAAATTTTTCCAAATCTGATCAGCTTTGGCACGAGCCAAGTACTTGAGCCTCTTGTGCCAACACCTGACCTCTCTGACGCACACTGCAGGGGCACAAGGGCCTGCTGGATTAACAGTGGCCCATGGATCTCTAACACTTTTACCCGTTACGCCAGCCAGCCTTGCAAACCCTG
>VXBJ01006444.1:171245-196014 GCA_013400055.1 Nycticryphes semicollaris | reverse complement strand
GGGGGGATGCTGGCTCTGCGCCGCCTCCCGTGACCTTGTTTACCGGGCAGGGTGTCGGCAATGTCAGCGGTGGGGCGACCTTGCCAGGATCCAAGGGTACCCGGCTCTTCCCCCTGGGGTAAGGGAGGGGGTGTGTGGTGGTGAAACTGGACTTCTAGGGGCCCTGGGGGCTGTGGCGACCGTCTGCCAGTGGCTGGTGGCCGCTGTGGCGCCTGCTGAGCTGGTGACCCCGAGGGGGTGCGGTGGTGGCCGGGTGCGTTAAGCACAGGGGAAACGCTCGCTTTGCACAAAAGCGGTGGAATCGCTGAAAGGGTCAGCGCGGAAAGTACGCGGGGCAGGAGGTGGGTGGGGGTTGAAGGGAGCAGAATGAGGTCCTGGTCAGAGGGTTCAGGGTACTTGACATGTAGGTCGTGGTTGTGACCTGGGTTAGTGGTGACCAAATACCCACAGACAGCTGGTTGGGTGACGCGCAGGTCCCAGATCACCAGGTGGCCCTTACTGACTCTAGAGCTGACCTAAGGGGTGACCAACTCAGCTCATCTTCCAGGGTGACAGCAGAGCTGGGAAAAGCCTGGGCTCCTTCTCCTCTCCCCCCGAGAGGGAACTCTACTCTCCAGTGCTGCCTGGCTTCTCCCCAGGGTGCCCAGGCCACCTGGCTAAAGGCAGGCTTCACACAGGGCATGGAAAAATGGGGTTAACCTCAGCAAAGGACTCCCTGACACAACCCTAACTCTTGGGTCAGGAACAGCAGGGCCACACAGCAATAATACAAGGATAAAAAAATAATGTAACCTTACTATTTGCGCATAACTGCTCAATCTGGTTTTTATATGCTTCTACACACATTAACAAATGTGTGCTTTCTTGAAATCTTTTCAATGGGGAGGAACATACATTCCCAACAAACTCATATTTTGATGTTGAATAGGCTGAGGAAAACACTTCAGCTTGTTATTAGTTATTTTCTTGAACTTTATCTCATTGTTGTCTTCCTAGTCATATCTGTTATCCCTGCTTACTGTTCTGTTCCCACTGTACTTTCTGCTTTATTATTTTATTGCTTCCCGATTTATTATTTTATTGGGAGAATTACTCTGTTATTGTTCCATCGGATGTATTAGTTTTACCACAGTGGTTGAATGTTGGCGTATGAGATGTGAAATGAAGCAAAAGGAAGACTTTGAATAAGAAGCGACGTTAACCAGTTTGATTTCTCTTGCAGAGGTTTGCAAATTTCAGAATAGGTGCTGGGCTTTGCTCTGTTTGCCTGCAAGTTGCAGATGACTCGCAGAAGTGAAAATATCATACACATTTGTTTAAATTATGGAGCACGTGTAGGGGAGATTTTGTTTTGTTTCATGTTCTTCCTGAAGCCACTGATGAGTGGCAAGGGAGAATGTCAAGACTGACACTTTGCAATGAAAATCTGAGCCAAGGAAGTCCTCCAGACAAGACCGTTATTCTCATTTACAAGGTGACTATTTCTGTTCTTATGGAGATACTTCATTTTAATCTGCTGGTGTGCTGACCCTGATTAATATAAGTCACTGGAAAAACCTTGTAGAGTAGTCATTTCACACATTCTCTTCTGAATAGGGGAAAAGTCTACCAGCAGCAATCCCCGTTGTTTACATTCCTTTTCTTTACAGCAACTTGTTTTCTTACAGTTTTCCTGGTAGTAATATGAGGTAAAGGGATGAGCCAAAATCTTACGTGTTCAGTTCAGCCCTGAACAAACAGTACGGTCGTAATGGCAGGAAATAAAGGCAGTTGCTGTCTCCCCCAGTTATTAACAGGGCAAGGCTCCAGTAACACCTGGATGCCTTTCAGATCAAAAAAAACTTCTACAAGAATTTTAGGTGTCACAGCACGGCCAAAACTAGTGGAGTTTTCATTATTCCACCGAGCTCTAGGAAGAAGTGTGTCTCCTGCATCATGCAAATTCACTTCTTACCTTTTGTATGATGGGTTATGCATGACGGCGGGTTATGCACGATGGCAGGTTCTGCAAAATACAACTGTCTATTCCTGTAACTTTAAATGACATACTGGGGAAATAGCTTTTAAGGATGTCTTGAATATGGGACAAAGGCAGCTAAGTTTAGGGCACAAATGTAATGATACATGAGGATCCATGTTCAGCCCAGCTGCAGTGAAGAAGACTAGGCTGGGAAGGGCAAGTGTAGGGTCCTGCACCTGGGGAGGAAGAATGTCAGGCACCAGTATAGGGTAGGGACAGACCTGCTGGAAAGCACTTCTCAGAAGGATCTGGGGCTCTTGGTAGACAGTAAATTCTCCATGAGCCAGCAATGTGCCCTTGTGGCCAAAAGGACCAATGGAATCCTGGGCTGCATAGGGAAGAGTGTGGCCAGTAGGTTGAGGGAGGTCATTCTCCCCTTCTGCTCTGCACTGGTGAGGCCACAACTGGAATCCTGCCTCCAGTTCTGTGCTCCCCAGTTCAAGAGAGACTGGGAACTGCTGGAGGGAGTCCAGCGTAGGGCAACAAAGATGATGGAGGGACTGGAGCATCTCCCTGGTGAGGAAAGGCTGAGAGAGCTGGGACTCTTTAGCCTGGAGAAGAGAAGGCTGAGGGGAGACTTTATCAATGCTCACAACTATCTGAAGGCAGAATACTTGTAATGACAACTGGTGAGGTTGCTGCCTTCTAGTAGAATGAGTCTTGGCTGAGTTTCCCCTGCTTTTTCCTAAAAGTGGGCCAAGATTTGGATCTCACCTCCGTAAACCATCCACCAGTTTGTGCAAAGTTTGAGGGAAGTTGATTATCTAGTAAAATTTGGTATTTCAACTGAATTTCCATTTCTGGCCAGGAGGGGTAGTTTGGCAAACAGGTCAACAGGCAACATCACTGAAGTTTTTTTTTTCCTGTGAAAAAAACAGACAAACTTTTTCTACTGGGGACAAAGGCAACTTGTAATTCAGCCTTTGTAAGGAAAGGTAAGATAGAGCAGGAGGGCTCAGCCTGGGAAGAGAAAGCTCCAGGGAGACCTTATAATGGCCTTCCACTCCCATGAGAGTACAAGAGAACGGGGGAGGGCCTCTTGCTCAGGGACGAAAGCCATAGGATGAGGGGGAAGGGTTTGACACTGCAAGAGGGGAGATGGAGATGAGATGTGGGGAAGAACTTGTTTGGTGTGAGGGTGGTGAGAGCCTGGCCCCGGTTGCCCAGAGAAGCTGCAGCTGCCCCATCCCTGGAGGGGTTCAAGGCCAGGTTGGAGAGGGTTTGAGGCAACCTGGTGTGGTGGGAAGTGTCCCTGCCCAGGGCAGGAGGTGGCACTAGGGGGGCTGTAAGGTCCCTTCCCAACCAAACCATTCTATGATTCTATGATCAGTCTGGGTGGAAATTAATGATACACAGGAAAATTTTGAATGCAAGTGGAAGGAATGGTCTGGTGACTGAGGGGCTTGAAGAGCTGCATTGGCAGCACTCGGTGATGTTTCCAACAGTACCCTGGGCACAGCTCAAATGACTCTGCCTTTATTTTAATTGTCTTGATACTTTACTAACACATTTGTTTGCTAAATATTTATGTGTCTCTTCACGTGGAAAAAAAAAAAAACCAAACAAAAAAAAAAGAGACAGAAATAGCACTACAAATACGGGTCATATCTCACCGTTCTCATCTTTCTGTCGCCCAACACTGCAGCCGTGGGAGCTGCCGAGGGCTCCAGGCATGGCCAGAACGGCCCAAGTAGGTGAAAGGTTGTGGAACAGCAGGGAAAAACATGCTGACGTGCCCAGTTCCGCTGCCGGCTCAGGGAGGGAAAGGTCCTGGGCTTGTGCAATCAGCCCCCACCCCCTGCAGCTCCGGCCGCTCATAGTTCACAGCAGTCAAGAGTGCAGTATCTAGATCCTTCTCCTGCCACAGACAGCCTGGTTTCTATTCCATCATTCCCAGCCTTTGCTACCCGCATCTGAAACTGTGTGTTAACGGCTTTAAAATTGAGGGGAAAAGGGGAAGGGATGGCTGGCTTCAAAAATGGCTTGTCCAAAAAATAGCAAGAGGCTTTTTAGGCCCCATCTGGAGCGTTTGGGTCCAGTTCTGGGCTCCCCAGTTTAAGACAGACAGGGAACTGCTGGAGAGGGTCCTGCAGGGGGCCACAAAGATGATGAGGGGCCTGGAGCATCTCCCTGATGGGGAAAGGCTGAGGGACTTGGGTCTGTTTAGTCTGGAGAAGAGAAGGCTGAGGGGGACTCTGATCAACACCGACAAATACTTCAAGGGCAGGTGTCAGGGGGATGGGGTGCCCAGTGAGAGGACAAGAGGTAATGGGCTCAAACCTGAACACAGGAAGTTCCATCTCAACATGAGGAGGAACTTCTTTGCTGTGAGGGTGGCAGAGCCCTGGCAGAGGCTGCCCAGAGATGTGGTGGAGTGTCCATCTGTGGAGACATTCAAGCCCCACCTGGACACATTCTTGTGGGACCTGCTGTGGGTGATCCTGCTCTGGCAGGGGGTTGGACTGGATGATCTCCAGAGGTCCCTTCCAACCCCATATCACCCTGTGATTCTCAAGATTCACTGTTGACGTTTCAAACTGAGAGTGCAGAGACAGCGACGAGGGAGAAATCTAGTTTGGAATACAGGGCTGTATCATCCGGTTAGGGTCTGGCGACTGGAAGATTTCGCAATGTACGGAAAGATAGGGTCCCTCTCCTGATAGCCAATAGTGTCTAGCGTTTAGTTCATGATGTAAGCAGGCAGAAGTGACATTGTAAACCTAGGCTATATAATGCCATGCTGTCCGACAATAAATGCTATTTTGCCGTCTGCCACATTGGTGTCAGCGTGCTAATGGTCCGAGCGGCCTGCGGTTGGCTGATGTGCCATTCCTGAACCAGGTCGCCACGCCTCCTGCAGGCAACACTGTGCCCTTCAGGGAAAAAAGCTAGGACTCAGACTGTGATAGAATATTGCTCGGATGTATTTTATCTTGAAACGTTGAATTCACAAGGCTGTTTACTGTGTAGGAGAACAGTAATCTTCAGTCATGTGCTCTATTGCAGAGGAAATAGGGATGAGCTCTCACTGTGGGCTGGCCCAGATCTAAAGTTTATAGCTAGACCCCCAAAAATGTCCTTCCCTAGCCCCATTTGGTTACCGTAGCAGTTCCTGTGGAAGGGCATGTGCCATCCTTTATGGGAGCTGGTGAGGCAGAGGAGATAAAAGAGCAAAAGTACCATCAGGACAACTGCCACCCCAGGCCATGGCCACCTTTACTGTGAAGGTAAGGCCTACTCTGGAGAAGAGCGGCTGGGAAAAGTTGGGCAACTTGTGAAAATCAGGAAAGAAGGGAACGTCACCAAAAGAATACAGCTTCTAAGGCCTAAATATGTTTCAGCAGAATCAGAAAATAGGTAATGTAGGAATGTGGGAAGGGAGTTAGTGGAACCAGATGGATCGATTTAAAGGGTTTGGGTTAGAAATCTTAAGGTACACAATACCCTGAGAAGAAGCTCTGGCTTTACTCGTTACTCTTGCACTACTCATGGGCTTCAAACTTGTACACAAACTGCTTTTCTTTTAAGCATGGACCATTCTGGGTGAAGATGAGGTGTTTTTGCCAGTAAGGTGATTGATGTTGTTGACTGTAGCAGGACACCTGGTAAAGTGGATGTGGTGGCTTGAGTTTCTGCTCAGAATAATAGCCTTGAAGTGTTCCTCTAGGTTATTTTGTCTGAGGTTGATCTTAGAAAGCACTCTGTTTCTCCAGTTGTTCCCTCTCAGCATCTCTTTCATTAGCGCTGGAAGAATTTATTTTCTTTTAGTGTCTGACAAAGGAACTTGAATGAGCAATTTAGCTTAGGGAATACTGAGATCGGACAAGAGACATCATCTGGAAGAGGACTCACTACGGTGTTGTGTGGCCACTCTTTCAGAAGAGATGCAGAATTTGTGGTACTACTGGAATGCCGCTTCCCCTGGTGTTTCGGATTACCCAAGGGAAGGTTGTTTCCTGTTTGTAATTGCATGACTATTATTACTGAAGGGTGAATTCACAGATATTAATAAGTTGATCTCATAAAGATTGAGTTTCCAGATGTACTCTACAGAAGATAACCGCACAGTCAGCCTGTGGGAGTTCTCTTATTTGTTGAAAGGTGTAAACACGGACTGGGCCATAATAGCTGCAGTTAAATATGAAAAAGGTGCATTAAAATACTCCTGATTCGCGCAGCACAATAAATCATGTTGCACTGTACATCAGAATCATTTGCCATTGTGTCCAAGTAAGTACAACAGGGTTTTTATGTCCTACGATTAACCGGTGTCTAATCGTGGGTAAATCATCGATGCCAGGTTGATGGAACATTAGGAACAGCCTGAGCAAGGGAACCTTTCCATTATTTGTGGAATCGTTTTAGTCTTATGGTATAATAGACTCTAGCAGGGTTTTTCACTATGCAGTATTAGTATGTTTTCTTTTGACTGCAGTTCTTTTAATATTCTTTATTACTCTACCCAAATTGGCAATTCCAAATGAATTTTTCAATCATAGTGCTCATCTGGTAGTCACTGAACTGAAAAATAAAACCATCAGTTATGGTGGTGTTTGGTTTCCAAGATTTCATCCCACCTGAAGTGACATAAAAACCCGCAGTAGTTTAATATTTCTTCATTTCACCCATTGAAATTAACAGCAGTGTTCTGCATGAGCTGTGGTGGTGATGTTCATGTGCAAGCACTCACAAACGTGCCTATTATTTAATTTCTACATGGGAAAAGACCTTGGACATTCAAAAATACTGGATGAAGAAAGTGGAGTTTTAACTGACACATTTACCTATTTTTAGAAAGTTCAAAATATGAACAAATATTAGTCTTAATTCCCTACTATCCATCTGGAACATAATACTTGGGTATAAATAATCAACACGTTTCCCTGTGTTGGTTTCACAAAGCTTGCTTTCTTTGAAAAAAGATGTTTTAAAAATACTAATAGTAGGATACAGTCTGTGAAGTGAAAATGAAAAACGTCTTTGTCTCCTGTGAGACCAGTTGAGTAATAAATGTAGATGGGAAAAGTTGTATTGTTAACAAGGTAGCTTTTTCCTGCACAAAATCAGCTTCATTGAAATGTGTGAGATCTCCACATACACTGACATTGCCTCTGGCACACTCACACAATGGCTGTTGAAGAGATAATTGTCAAGTCTTCCATTTCACAGCGAGTCATTACTAATGCATATGTAAGTAGGGTTAAATATATGGGGACTTCCTATTCCCAGAAAGAAATATAAGCTTTCTATCTGGTTCATCCACTACTGGAGAAATATTATGAAATTTTAATACTCAGAGTGAGCAACAAATCTACTATAAACCATCATAAGATCCTCCAGCCAAGAGAAAACCTGGTAACCACCATGAGAGACCTTGCCAGCTTTCAGCAAGGTCTGGGAGTGGTTTTCCCCCGGAATAGCTGCTGGAGCACCGGTTTTCCCTCTGCTTTCCATTCCAGATACACTGTGTGGAAGCCTGGAATCATAGAATCATAGACTTAATCATAGAATGGTCCAGGCTGGAAGGGACCTCTAGGGTTATCTAGTCTGACCTCCCCGCGGTCAGCAGGGACACCCCAACTAAACCACGTTGCCCAGGGAAACTCATTGCTTATTTGCAGATTTCTGTCTGCTGGAAAAACAGTGGCAAAACAGTTAATCAAAAAAAGCAACCTGGACCTCAGAAATGCTCACGTAGTTCTAGCAAGATCAGGATAATAATTTGAGTAAGATACTGATATTGTGGGGGTGTGGCCACTCTGAAGGGAGCAAGGATATCTGTAATAGTGATTTGCGACTGTCTTCCAGCATGCACATCAAGTGACATATATGCTAATCTCCTCATGTATATGGAAACACAGAGTCTTTAAATTGTAAGCATTTAAGTTTAGAAGTTTTTTAAACTTTATTACTTATTATTATTAACTATATTAACTGTAATTCCTTGCTGAACTCAAATCAGTGCTGAGAATCATAGTCGGGATGTGATTTTTACTGAAGGTGACCTTCTTTAAGGCCTTGGGGGAGATCAGAGATTTTGTAAAAGGGAACTAATAAAGACACCTATATCACGTTTCCCATTGAAGAAAAATCTTGGTTAAACCTTCATTACGCTTTTGGCCCTCCTTGTGAAATACAATAAATGGATATGGAACCCGCACTTTCCGTGAGAAAGCCTCAAAGGAGTGTGGGACTGCATCTTGAACAGCACTCTCTCACTTTGCGTGACTCGGTTTTGGCTGCTTAATAAAGGCGGTGAGACCCTGCAGCTCACTGAGACTTCACTCAGGGCTGTGAACCTCTATCACCTTGAAAAATCAGGTGCTCAGTCTGACCGACATCCTGAATTTAACTGTACAGTTGAAAACGTGGGATAAATTTCTGCCCCAAGTTGCTCAAAGAGGTAAATTACAGCATTTTGACTTTCAGAATTTTCTCTTTCAAATAAAAAGTGTGCGCGCACCCTGTTTAACCAGCCCGGGAGAAATCTATCTAAAATTGTACTTTTGAAACATCCAGATAATTCTAGCCCTTTACAGTCAGTTCATGTTTCACATCTTGTGACAAATACTTGAATGCTGTGGAGCAAAGAAGACCCAGAGGGAACATATAAAATTATATAGGAAAGGCACCAATTCACTCTTGCTGAGCAGTAATTTGGTTTGGCTTAGTAACCTGTGAAGTGGTTCTCTAAAATGATGAACTTTAAGGAAACTGTAAAGAGTGTGATTATTGATATCTGCTGTAGGTGACCTTTATGTGCTGAAAAGATCATGAGGTAGTCAAGACAAAAAAATTACAACCTCCTTTTCTTCTTCTCTAATGGTCTGAAATTGAAAAATTGGATCTATTGAGCCCCAGTTAAAGTTAGGACAGCCAAATCAAACACGGCCACAACCTGCAACTTGCACTTTTCCAAGTATGTTATTTATATACCTTAGAGACTAAATGCTCCTGCTCAAGGGAGCCGTGACTCACCGCCCTCATCCTGATCAGCATAAATCACTTCAGGTTATTTCCATCCATTCACTCCCTCTTCCCTTAACTTTCTCCTCTATGGTAAAGAAACTCATTTCAGCGCTTCAAAGGAATAGGTAGAGGCACAGATGCAGATCATGGAATAGTCAGAGTTGGACGGGATCTCTAGAGATGATCCCATCCAAGTCCCCTGCTAAAGCAGGGTTGCCCAGAGCACATCACTCAGGGCTGCATCCAGCTGGGGCTTGAAGGTGTCCAGAGAAGGGGACTCCACACCCTCCCTGGGCAGCCTCTGCCAGGGCTCTGCCACCCTCACCCAAAACAAGTTTTTTCTCACATTTGAATGGAACTTCCCATGTCCCAGTTTGTGCCTGTTGTCCCTCGATCTGTCACTGGGAACCACTGAGAAGAGTCTGTCTCCATCCTCCTGCAACCCACCCTTCAGATCCTTGTGAGCATTAATGAGGTCTCCCCTCAGCCTTCTCTTCTCCAGGCTAAAGAGTCCCAGCTCTTTCAGCCTTTCCTCCTCTGGGAGATGCTCCAATCCCTCCATCATCTTTGTTGCCCTACGCTGGACTCCCTCCAGCAGTTCCCAGTCTCTCTTGAACTGGGGAGCCCAGCACTGGACACAATATTCCAGTAGTGGCCTCACCAGTGCAAAGCAGAAGGGGAGAATGACCTCCCTCAACCTACTGGCCACACTCTTGCCTACGCATCCCAGGATTCCATTGATCCTCTTGGCCACAAGGGCACATTGCTGGCTCATGGAGAATTTACTGTCTACCAAGAGCCCCAGATCCTTCTGAGAAGTGCTTTCCAGCAGGTCTGTCCGTAACCTATGCTGGTGGCTGGCATTCTTCCTCCCCAGGTGCAGGACTGTACACGTGCTCTGATTGAACCTCATGAGGTTCCTCTCTGCCCAGCTCTCTGGCCTGTCCAGGTCACGCTGGATGGCAGCACAGCCCTCTGGAGTGTCAGCCAGTGCTCCTAGTTTGGTATTACCAGCAAACTTGCTGAGATCATCCAAATGTTTTCTCCTTGACTGTGACAAGGACTGTGGGCCTTGCTTTATTCCCCAATTCTGAGTTTCTTTCTGGCTGCTCTTTGTTTGCTGTTTGCGCTGGTGCCATCTAAACTCCCGCCAGCCTTATCAGATTTATTCTGGTATTGATCACCCTCCAGGATATGGTTAATGCTGTAGCATCATCGCTCCTGGCGTCACATCAGCATGTGGCAGGAAAACATTTCAAACACATCAGCTGTGCCAGTGACCTTTTAACTCTCCTCAGAAGCCTGTCTCGCCATGGTACGGAGTCAGCGTGCCTGTTACCTTGGTGTTCTGAGAGTGGCATTTGAAGTGTCTCTCGTCATCTTGACGAGGGACCAAAAATGCCGTAACGTGCTGTTGGGTACGTCCCATGACACAGGCATTGCCCAGGCCAGGGCAGAGCCAGAAAAGCATTGCTTTCCTTGATGTAAATAACCTTTGACAATTCCCCTGGTGCTTATCTCAGTTGAATCATTTTTTCCACAGCTCCCTTTGGAAAGGGACCCTCTCTGGACCTGTCCTGTCTCACTCTTTTCATAAACATGTTTTCCAGAAGTACACTGAGCAACTTGACTAGTGTTTCAAAGACACAATTGCCTTATTCTTACAATTTTTTTTTTCCATTGGGAAAGTTATGAATTTTTGAATGCTTTTAAAATTAACTATATGTCTGATACACTGTTTACAGCATGGTCAAAAGGATGTTCCTGTGGGACCTGCTCTGGGTAGACCTGCTTTGGCTGGGGGGTTGGATTAAGATGACCTCCAGAGGTCCCTCTTAACCCGGTATCATTCTGTGATTCTGTGATTTGTTTCCAGCTCTAGTAGAAGCATATGGACCCTCTGATCCCAACGGCTGCCTGTGGTTGCCGCGTAGCCTTGATTTGGCCTAAAAGCAAGTTTTTACGCTCGCTGAACAGATGTATTTTGTGTCGCGGCTGTTGCTAGGGGTGTTCAGCCCTGACTTCCAAATGCTTTTTAAAGTACTTGGGGATCTGACAGCTGCGTGTCTGAAAATAGGTTAAGGAGAAGTTGTTCAGAGGAAGGGACAGGCTGGGTGTGCTCGCTGGCTGTTGCGTTGCTGAAGAGCGTGCTGTCATGTCCTGTGCTCCTCGGAGTTCAGATAACAACTGGGGAGTGCACGTACAAGTGAAATGGAGGATTTTCAGCAGGATGGTATGAAGTCTTCTTGCCAGCTGCCAGCAGTATTCAGTATTATGCACAGATATTGCGATGTGAGATATTGTGGGGGTTGCTGGGACATCCTTGCAGTGATGGGTTAACTTCTTGGCAAGGGGGAAGCTGTGTATGTGTTATTTCCAGTTACTGGGTAGTGTGTCAATGGCAGGGAATGAAGTCCTAACCCAATGTCTACTGCATCCAGTTAAATGTTTCCAGCCAGTTTAGCTGTAGTCTCCAGTGGGAAAAGGAGCAAAACTCGGTGAGGCAGGAGAGGACAAAATGTCCACTGAAAGGAAAAACATCAGTTTTAGCCTTCCTATTTTAAATTTTTCTGTCATTTTAAAAAAATTTCAGAAAGGTATTTTGGAGTCTGATTTGGCCCTGGTCAGCTTCTTACATTACACACATATTAATTCCATGAGATGAGAATTTTTTCTTATGAACATCTGACTTGAGAGAGACAGTGACCTGGACCACCTTTACAGCAAGGAAAAACAAAACAGACATTCATGTTTGTTCTTGCTTTGAAATCCTTCTCTGTGTGGGCTTTGCTCTTTCTGGCTAAAATAAGCAATGCTTTGGTTTTAAAAATGGGGGACACCTACGTCTGGAACTGCTGAGTGACACAGCAGTGTCACCTGTCTCTTCTCCAGATGTCTGTCCTAAGTAGTAAGAAGATACTAGGAAGGTAGGATGGAGCTCTGCATGGAAACCTGTGGCACACTGCATATTTCTTTATGCAGGATCTCAGCGAAGAGAGCCTCCTTCTTATTTCTAGTCAGCTGTTGGGGCCAAGGCCACCACATTCTGTTGGTTAGCTCTTGTGAACTTCCACCAGTAGACATGTGTGATGTTAGGTGGCTTCACTAGGCCATCCCAGTTGTGTCTGTACAGTATAAACTCCTTCTAGGGCAGATATCCCATACAGGGGTCCTATCAAGGCTTTTTTAGGATTCATACTACTGTGCTACAAAGGTCTCTGATTAGCTCTTGCTATTACGCTTCAGCACCTCATAGCTGATGACTGAGGAGAGATGTCCCTACTGGGTTTTTTAGTATGAGGGAGGGAGAGGAACTGGAAGAGGAAGCCAACCTAAGACTCATACTCAAAACAAGACTAGTCAGAAGATGGGGCATGGATTGTAAGTGCTACACACTTTATTCATAGCCGGGCACGCAAGCCTCCTCCACTGCTCATCTTGACTTTCCTTACTTCCTCAGCCTTTGGGCAGATGTGCTTGTGATCGGTAAGAACAATGTTGATTTTCTTTTTAGAAAACTCCCTAGCCATTTCACAGGTGTAATTCTCTTGCCCGTATTAATCTTAAATTCTGAAACTGGGTGCTCAGCAGGGAATCAGATGCAGGCCACCTCACTCCAAACAGTGAGACTTGGTGAAACGTGGGCAAAAGACCTTACGGCCCTGCAAAGAATCGGGTAAATTATGCATCCTGTAGCAGCAACCTCTATCTCTACACCACACAAAATGCTTTGGAAGTTTTTCACACCCCACTCTGGCCTTTTGTGTTAGTTCCTAAATGAAGACTGTGAACTTTCTGCCCAGTCAGTCACCATCTGGAGAGAACAACCCAAAGCTACCATTTGCTACTGCCTGCAGGCATCTGAAGATCTAAGTCATTGAAGGCATCTCTCATTGTAGAATGATATCCAAAATGATGAAAAGCTGGAGCTTTTTGGAAGAAAAAGGAGTCTGAGCAGCTTGTCACAAAGAATGAGTCTGGAAGGTGCCTGACTGCCTCTCTAAGAAGATGTAGAGGAGAGGGCACACATATAGCTGTTCATTACTACAGAGAAACTTCTACAAATATTATTCCAAAGAAGCTTCTAACCTGGTCTGAAAATGATGGAATTGTCTCTGAAAATAACACATCTACGAAGCAAGTTCTCCATTAAACCCACGTGGACAATACATGAATTGCACATTAACTTTTGCCTTAATTTTCACAGCAAACAGGGGAATGAAAGGTGTGTGCCTGCGGCCTCCATTGTACTTTTACCTTATTCCAGCTTTTTCTTTTCCCTGTTGCTCTGACCTCAGTGTTCTCTCAGTTTTTGAAAACTGAAGAATTTGGGTCCAGTGACCAAGGTCTTTTTGAATACTTTAATCCTAAATTCAAAACCTTCCAGAGTTTAAGACATATTTAGTTTGGTTTATTTGGTTTCTATTGCTAGAAAAGATGCAGTTAAAAAAAAAAAGGGTAAAGGAGTGATTTCTACTCTTGTTTATTTTCCTGTTTACTTGCAAAAATATTTCTAAGAATATCACAAAACCTTATTTTTAAAAAAGCTTTTTGAAAATACTTGTTTCAATTCATTCCACAAAGAGTACGTGGTTGTCTCATGTTGAATCGTATTTTAAGGTCTCCCCTGTCGGTAATTTTGGAACAGAAATTATCTGTGTGAAAGGTTGCCTGTGTAGATACCGCTGGGGTGAGGGATAATGTCACCTCCGGGCTGAGACGGTGCTGCCACCGCTGGTCATCCCCTCTCCGACAGTTCCAGACCTTTTCTGAACCTCGACTCCCTGGAGAACATTTCCCATCACCTGGTGGAGTAGTGTTACAGCCACTGGAATGGAAAAAAAAAAAAAAGAAGTTCTGCTACTTCACCAGCCTTCCAAGAAGCATTAGTATTTCCTATGCAACCTGCCTGATCACCACTTTCACAGAAAGCTTTACAAAAAAACCCAAAAAACCCTCAGCCTTTATGTACTGCTTGTGGTTGGTTTTTCTGGCGTGTCTTATTCTTCTGACAGACAGGGAAACAAACTCTCCTTCTGAGCTGGAAAGCTTTATGATTAAAGGTTTTTGTGGAGGGAAAGGAGGATGGCTAGCTAGATGTGACTAGTCTTCATAAATTATGTTGGTTTTGAACTACCTTGGTAAAGAAAGGTTTCTGATAATTTTTACAAAACAAATTGATAGGCTCCATTATATGAATATCGTGTCATGTAGTGTGACAATGAGCAGGGCAGCGTATCATTATCATCTGGTTTCCAAGCAAATGGGCAGCGAGCATTTGAACTAAGTCTAGACGTAATTAGAGCCTGAGTTACATCTGCTGCATGACATAAACCCAAAGCTGCCAGCTCACATAAATGGAAATTATTTAGTTGAAGAAGGGTATGAAAGAGATATAGCTCAGACAGATTAGTTTCTGTCAGAAGTACGGCAGTTGTAAATGTTGACTCCTTAGAAATAGTCTATTTGTGAAGACTAGGCAGCAGTACAACTGCTGTTTTGCTCTGTGAGACACTATCTAAATATCACCTTGCAACTGAACACAATAAACCGAGAAATGTTATTTACTGTTCCATGAGTCTCTTCCCCTCCTTCTGTCTGAATTCGTTGCAGATGCATTGTTTTCTCTCATTCATAAAGTGTCCACGTTTTCCTAACGCAGAAACCTTTTCCCACCTGGGGGAAGAAGAGGTTCCTGATCCATCGGCGTTTCTGCGAGGGTCTGGCGTGCCTACACGTGAGCAGGTATCCACATGCAGCACAACTGGTGTTTTGGCTCTGAGAAGGGATGGTAAGGGAAAACATGATATAGGTGTACAGAAATAGATTGGGTATTTAGAATTCAACACAGGCCGTTGTGAGATCTAATCTAGGCCTCTGGTTGAGCTGTACTTGTTTTCTCTTTTATACACAGACAAATTCTGTCATATTTTGGGGAAAAAATGTTACAGAGTTGAAAATTAAAACTCTCATAGCAATTCAAGATTATTCTTCTGAAATTTTTCTGTGCATTCAAGTGTTCCCTCTAAAGTTTCCAAAGTGTGCCAGTTCCCACAAACGGAAAGTCTCTCTCCTTGCTTAAAACAATACCAGCTAAGAAATTATTAGTATTGCCACTAAGTGTCTGTGTACACTCCATGTGCAAAAATGTAAGGAAATGTTTTTAGAACTGAAAAAAAAAACCCCACCTTTTATACGCCCGAGTTTCCGTGAGTGAGAGTTATAACACCTTAAAATGAGCAGTTAATCTGCCTTTCAGAAACTTGACTTCCAGACTTAAGCTGAGCACCCAGACACTGCTGTCACCCCAGCCTTTGGCACAGTCAAAATATCTGCGAGTGAAGCTGATGCAAAACATAAAGGCTCCTTCTTCCTTCCTGCTAAAAGTAGAGTTTACTCCTGCTGTGTGTGAAATCTTGGTGTGCACTCTGCAATAGTGATTTTTGGGTCTGATAGAAGAAATGTACTCTTGGTAAATAATCAGAGAGGAAACTTGGAGTTTAGCAAGCTCCCTAAGTTAGCAGTATTCTAATTAAGGAAGAATCAGCAAAATTTTGTGAAAACAGTGTTATTTTCTGTAGAGAGCAAAAGGTATTGATATGGAAAGTAAACATTATTACAGAGGATGGATTCTGGCTCATGTTCTTCAGGACAGCCCACACCAACAGGATGTCATGACAGTTAACTGGGCTGGGGTAGTCCTGCCTGCGTGGAGCCATCTGAGCTCAAGGCTGTTGCTTGCTGAGATCCTGAAATATTTTTTTCTCATAAAGCTGATCCTGTATTTTTCCTGTTTGCTTTCAGTCCTGCTTAAGACTCTGATTTCTAGTTTTTTATTTTTAATTCTTTTCAGTTCTTACGTTTGGTCATCTGGGTGTCTTTTAGTGTTCAATAAAGAATAATTTTTTAGATTCTTTGTGGTTTAATTGCGGATTTCTGAGTAGAGAGAAGAAATTTTCAAGAAATGTCTTCAAGTTGCTTCAACTGTCCCTTATTTCTGCTTTTCGCATTCCTGCACTGTGCCACTAAATAGACAAAACACAACCTATTGTAGAATTATTAAATTCTACAGGCCAACAGGCTGCCCTACAGGGAGTGGGAAGTCTTTAATTACATTGGAGGTAACTTTATTGCAAATTCTAGAAAAAGAACCTTTCTTTTTCCTGAACATTTTGTCCACTGTTTTCCTTACTCGTTACAGGCCAGCTCATGCTTCTGATGATGATGGCTTGGAATCCAACAGGATCTTAGCTACAGCACCCATAAAACAAAAAAATACCGTCTCCATGCACAAAGAGATGGCCCTCAGGTGACCTGGCAAAAGGCATCTGGGGTAGTTCTGTGGATCCTGCATAAAGGACTGCCAAACCCATGGAAGTCAGTTGATGTCAACAAAATAAACCACATTGTGTAAGAGGTTCAATATACAGCACAAATATAGATAGTGATATCTGCAAAATAATAATGATAACCACACAGTAGAACATCAGTGAGCCAGGAGGTTCCCGAAGTGCATCAATGATGCACTTACTCCAAGGGACAGAGGAGCCAACAAGGAGAGGGCTCTACTGGACCTCATACTGCACAGTGAGGAGGGGCTCACTGGGGACGTGAAGATCAAAGGCAGCCTTGGCTGCAATGTCCATGAGATGGTGGAATTCAAGATCCCAAGGGCAGGGAGGAAGGTGAAGAGCAAGCCCACAACCCTGACATCAGGAAAGCAGACTTTGACCTCTTCAAAGATCTGCTTGGATGAGTCTTGTGGGATAAGGCCCTGGAGGAAAGGGGGGTTGGAGGATGGTCAAAAAAGCTGGTTAATATTGAAGGATTATTTCCTGCAAGCTCAAGAGTGTTCCATCCCAATGAATAGGAAGTCAGGCAAAACCACCAGGAGAGCTGTGTGGATGAACAAGTTGCTCCTGGGCAAACTCAGACACAAAAAGGAAGCGTCAAGGACACAATTCGATGTGTGGCCTCACTGGTGCTGAGAGGAAGGATCATGTCCCTCAACCTGTCCTCCAAATGCAGCCCATTAGCCTTCCTAGTTGCAAGGCCACATTGCTGGCTTATGCTCAACTTGGTGTCCACGAGGACCCCAGGTCTTCTGCCAAGCCTCTTTCCAACCAGGCAGCTCCCATCATGTACTGGTGCATGGAGGTGCTCCTCCCCAGGTGCAGCACTGGGAGACAGTGTCAAAGGCCTTACTGAAGTCCAGGTAGACAATACCCTCTGGTCTCCCTTTGTCTTTATACTTTCTTCACACGTGGCCTCCAATTTCTCTTTGTGACTCCCTCACTAGAGTTACTGTAGTGGCAGAGCTAAGAGCACCAGTACACAGAGTGTTCAAAAAAAAGTGGCCTCGTCAAAGAGAGGATCAATTCCACTACATTTTTAGAGCCTTTAACTGTGAAGTGTTGGAGAGTAGACAATATTATCACTAAATCCTTGAAGGACAGTGGAAATTGAGTGGGGTAACCTGGTGCCTTGGAGTGAATTGTGGCCCTGCCACCTAGTGGCAATACGTACAGCAGTAATTAAACCTATTTATGGTACTAGCTTTATTATGATTATCACACTTCTGTAAGGTGTTCTATTTTTCTATTAAACCCCCTTTGTACTAATGGAAGATCAAGCATCAATCAGCGTCAAGAATCTTAATGAAAGTTTTTATATGTATTGAGAAGCCTGAGTAAACAGGAGGATCATCAATACTGAATAACTGTATTTTAACAGCAGTGTATCAAACACATCAAAATACCAATATTTGAACAGCCTGACAGTTAATTTGCAAAAAAAAAAATAAATTCCCGCTAATGAGCTACTACTCCTGGAAGCTTTTGGAGAGGCATTAACAATGTGTGCCAGCCCTGCCAGCTGCACTGCTGGGGAGTCCTGAGACAAGAGGCGAGATCCAGGAAGGACACACGGCCCGCGGGCACACGGACGGGCAGTTGTGTGAAACAAGGGAATAGAGAAAACCCCACAGAGCAGGCACGGCCCGAGGATGAAACAGCAGCACTAGCCACTGACAGAGAAACAGGAAGGGCTGTTGTGTTCATAAACTGGTGGTACATCGTGGCTGCCCTACAAAATACATGGTCCCGAGGCTGCAGTAAAATCATGATCTGTGGTGACTCTGTCACTCTAAAACCTCTGCCTTGCCATTAGCTGCTGCTACGCAGGAGCAGGCCCTGAGAGCTGAAGTGGTGACAAGTAAATCTCTCACAACGTGCATTTACATCATATTTTACAACGGATGGGTATAGGTGATGTGTAGCTCATCTGACTGAAAGGTGTCATCCCCATTTAGGTTACAGGCCTGCGCCCAGTCATGCAGCAGGTATCTTGCTCCCCTGTTCATTCAGAGGGAAGCTGAGAGGCATCGAAGACTGCAGATGGACCTGTGCAGTGCCCCAGCATCCCTGATCTGTGCAGTCACCCAGCATCCCTGATCCATGTAGTCACCCAGCATCCCTGATCTGTGCAGTGCCTCAGCATCCCTGATCCATGCAGTGCTCCAGCATCCCTGGGCTGTGTGGTGAGTGCTCCAGCATCCCTTGGCTATGCAGTGAATGCCCCAGGATCCCTGAGCTGTGCGATATCTATTAGACACTGGCTTTATATCTATGTAGTGCACAATTTCCTAAATATGCTTGCTGCCTCCACCTCTTCTGTGGTCTCCACAAACCTCCAGGCTAAGCACAGTGGGGCAGGAGTTTTTATTACCGACGGACAAGATTCATTCTTGCCCCAGACATCTCATATTCTAGAGATGCCTTTTGGGTGCAGAGTTCTGTCATGCCTGAAGGGAGCAGGCTGCCTGACCTTGAGACTGGCATGGGGAATTGAATGCCTTTACCATAGGGGATGGAGTAGAGGAGATGTGGCAGTTTTATGTATGTAACAGTGACACAGGCATCCCTCAGAGCAAAAGCGTCTGAATTGAGATTTATGTGTTTGTCAGACAGCTCAATGCAGGAGATGGGTGTGTTATAGAATTGTGGGGATCTAGTCAAGATGAATCATTGTCATGTACCACGATGCCTGAGACAGCAGTGGATGCTTGTCTGCTTTCAGTCCCAAGTCCTGGGAGCTGCTTCCCTACGCCGCCGGCATGCAGCTCTGCGGTCTGGTGGGAAGGGAGGACAGACAGCCCCGTTCATTGTGCTGCTCCTTTTGTCTGCATGGAGAGAGCCTCCTAACTCTAGACTGAAATGCACAAGTGATTTGATTTTCCAAAAGCCTGGGTATGAAGGCCACTTGTCTGTTGAATTTTCATTTGCCTTGTCTTGGTGGAGCAGCCTGTGGAACCGTATCTCTTCCCTGAGGCCTCCTTACCGAGGCAGCTGCTGGGTCTGAGAGCACACCTCATTCAGTAGTGATTTTCTCCAATTCCTCCACTATTTACTCTTGGATTTCAATGAGCAAAACCCACACCCATCTACAAATGTAGACCCTGAGAGTTCTTTGGGATCAGAAGCGATGCTGAAATGATCATGCTCACATACTGCAAGGTTAAATTCCCCTGCATGAGCAGCAATTCCAAACAGTGGAACAAGCTCCACCCCAGAAGTTTTCTCAGTTGTCCATTTTTGAGAAGATTAAGCCATTATGTTTCTCAGCTTCTGCTTTCATCTTCTCTCTGTGAGCAAGGCAAGCGTGACAGCTTATCCTCATCTGGAGACTTCTTCCAGTCAGGAAAAACGAGAGAGGGAAGAGCCAAAGAATACAGGCCTATTTGTCAATGAGCAGTGGATATGCATGAGAAGAGCATGGTTAAAGAATGGAAGGCAGAGCTGGATGTCACAGGTCCCAGGTAAGTGTCTTTTCTAAGATTACAGCATAAACTCGTAGCTAGGACACTGCAGGGAAACTTGTGTTGTGTGCCAGCCCCTTGGCAGACACTTCTGAAGAGGTCTAGACCACTACTATAATTAGCATCTATTATTGTTATCTCTGTAGATGGGACATTAATGTCACAATTGCCGATTATTTTGCGAAAATTAGTTCATCCAGTTGGTGGTTAAGGCATAGTGGAGAGGTCAGCAAAGGTGGCTGTTTTGGGCAGAACTAAGTATGAAAAATAAAGGACATTTCAAAGAGATATTTTAAAGAAACATTTTCTTTTAGGATCTCTCCAGAATACATTTCTGCTCCTTTCAGTCATATGAATAATTTGCCCTAAGTTTCAATTTGTTGTCAAAAATAGCACTTAGCCAGTTCCATACATTTTAGTAGCTCTTTGTCATGTATTAAATCCCTGGAATACCTTGTATGTACTGCTGGTTTCAACTTGGTCTGGTAAAGCTGAGCTGCGTGTTAATATTTGGGAGGTCTTGAGGATTCTATAGAGAAATGTCACACCCTTTGATGTTTGTGAAAATGCAAACTGTTGTTGTTCTTAATCACATGCGAAGGACTGGATTTCAAACCAAAGCAGCTGGGTGGCAAAGAAAGTGTGGCAGTGTTTTGTAAATAGGATAAAATAATTACAAAGATCTCAGAGTGTTGATTCTGTAAACTCAGCCGTTTCTTTGGCTCCTCTCAGTGAAGTTCTTGAGTCACCGGGAACTCGAGACAGAGCTGAATGGAAACACCTGTTTAGTTTGGTTTAGAAGAGAGTACTTCAGTGTATGTTCCCGACGCCATGCGTCCCCTAACGGTGTGTGTCAAACACGAAGTCACGCTCAGGATTCCTGTTTCAGATGTATGCTGCTGTAGAGTTTTAGGACAATGCACAAAAAAAGACTGTTTCTTGGAGAACTCGTCCATCTGCCACAGATCTCCCTTTGCCTTCCCCTTGTATACCACATCTCTTATTTGTCCCATTTCCTCCTGAGAAGTAATTTGTCTTTTAAGATATGTGATTTTTTTACCTCTGTGTGTGTGTTTGTGCAAAGATGTTGGAACTGGAGCTTTACCAATAGCAAATGGATTGTCAAAGGAATTACCAGTGACTGTGTACCAAAAGCTCTTAATTTATATTATTATACTTACTGTGGATATTCAGGCTTGCAGAATTTTCAGCTCGGTGATCTGTCTGCAGAACTAACTCTTTTTAGCAAACAGTTAAGAAAAGCTCTCCGATACTTTCTGCTTAATGCTTTTATAACCAAGTAACTGCCCGTTTATTTCTTCCAAGACCGACTAGTTAATTTGGGAAGATTTCTAAAGCTGTGTGGAGTAGTGCCCTATGGTGATTTTACTGCCATAACAATAAACCTGGCCTCAGATATTCCACACTTCTTCTAAAGATTCCTTTCATTTTTTTCATTCTGCCCTTTGATCCTTTGTTTAAATCACTGCCTGCGAAAGGCTGGGAGGTGTTTTGCAACATCCTCTGCTATTTGCAGAGCCCAGGTGAAGCCGATCATGAAAAGTGCCTTAAAAGTGCTTCCATTTTCATTAAGCCCCAGAAACATCTGCTTTGAAATTAATTTTTAATCTTACAGTGGCACAAAATTCCAAGAGGCTCGGCTTATCTTTTTTTACTGCCCTTTGTGAAGGAGGAGTTGCTCAAAATCAAAAGGCAGGGAAATGCAATGCAAAATACTAATTATTTGTCCCATGTTGCATCGAAAATGGTTATTGGTTTGTCCCAGCAAACTATGCCCATCCTCGTTAATAACCTACACATGAACAACTCTAGATAGAGTAACTTTAGAAAGAAATTATCCCAAATTGTTTTCCTTTGAACTTTTCAAATCTAGTAATTGACTGCATAGTGCACCTATTAATGTCCACAAAACCTCTGAGTTTTACATGTGTGTCTGCAAGACAGAAGAGGGGAGATGGGCAGACATTGAAATGTTGTTGTTGTTATATTGATAGGCCTTTTGATTTCCACACAATCCACGGGTTGTGGTGGGCCCCAAACTTACTCTTAATCTCCGATTTCTCCTTAAATGCCAGCATGGTTGCTGTGTGTCCATGTACAAGTGACCTCTGCTGGAGAGACGGCAGCTCAGCAGATGTACCTAATTACTGACTGATTTGCCCTCTGATGATCTAATAAAGCAGTTTGAGGCTGCAATAGTTGCCTTCTGAATTCACAGAGTGAGAACCTGGAATTTAAAGTTTTGAAAATTATCTTAATTCTGCCCTGCTGGTCATTCCCCTGGTAATTAAGCCAGATAAATAATCCCAGGATGCCTGCTGGCTGGCAGAGTATAATGAGTTGGGTAATACTATGGGTCTGTGTTTAATGGGAAAAAATGTAAAATCAGTCCACATCCTGGGGTGAGCTGAAATGGCTGGATGTTTTTTTTATGAAATGCCACTAAAAAGACATTATTGATCATAATGATGCTTTTGTTAAAATGGGTATAATTGTACCTTTTTGGACTATAAAGATCTTATCCCTGTCTTGTAAAATTAGCAGTAATGGAATCTGCATCCCAGAACAAGAACTCCACAAAAACAGTGAGAGCTTTTGCTGTGGCAGATTAGAGAAGACAATGGTGAGGATGGGGTCAAAGAGGAACAGGGCATTGCTTCTAGGGAATTAGTTATTCCTTAATCAGGTGAGTTGTGTATTTGTGTTGTGTCTCTGAAGTTTGTTGGTCCTAGGATCCACCTGTTAAAAACACAGAGGTAGGCTGGCTGCCCTCTGAATTACCTTAAAATTGTATATTTTTATACTACCCTGCCCACTGATGTTCTTTCCAAACTCCTCTGTGGAGGATTCCCCATTATTCAATAAACATTTAATTAAATCTGTCATTACACTTTGTGTTTTTTATACTTTTCCCTTGACATTTCCATTTTGGTGCTTCATTTTTATACTTTTAAAAGAGCAGATCACCTCTGGCGAATGTTGTGAGTGCAAGAAAGATCAAAATTGTGTCCCATTGGCCTGGGGTTTAAGTGAAGTCCTACGGAGTTATTAATAGAACATAAAATTCTGTTAGTTTATAACAAAAGATGTAGGAACTAACAAGTTTGAAGACTTATTTATGACATATAAATAGTACTTTGGTAATGTTATGTTGAATTTATGGCCGCTTAGTGTGAAGTAGTGCTATAAAACTGGAGGGGTTTGACCTGCAGAGTCAACAGGCCAGAGGACAGAGACACCGTGCTCCTTTGTGTCCAAAAAATGCTTGATCCCATTATATGATGGGATGGTGTGGTATGTGATAGCATGTTGCGTGTATAGGATACCACGGTATTATGGTTATATGTATATAGTAGCATGTTAATGATAGAAGTTCGTCAGGCGTCATGGAGAACCAGTGTAATCTGACAATTCAGGAGCACTAAATGACCCCAATGCCCTCTTCCAAACCAGTTAAGAACAATTTAAATGAATCTGCTGAGTTTGCAGGGAATTTGCAAGTGATGCACAATCCAAAGAAACATGGACAAACCCCAGGGGATTTATGCTGAGGCCAACGCTTCCAAAGGCAAACAGCAGGTCCTGACACTCAGTTCAGAGTGTCTGATTTTGAAAGGGCCCTATTTTAATAAAGAGTTGCAAACTGAGCTCCCCAAACTCAAAACTTTCCAAACTGTGCATTTAAAACCACAGGTTCTTCTCCACATGCTCTGGCCTGGCCAAGCAGAAGATGCTGCTCTTTAAGGACTCTTAAAAGCAAGCAGGATATGGATCTTTCTTGCTTCAACTCCAATCAAATTGAGAAACGGTTGTTTCATCACTGTGTCCTAACCCCCGGAGGATGCCATTGTTCCTCCTCAGGGCTCTCTGTCTTCTGGCCAGGTGCAGTCCCACTGGTTCTGGCAGGAACTGGAGGTGGCTTTTTGGTGGGCTGGGTTTACCCCGCTCTTCCTGGCACAGGCTCTGGGCCTGGAATGCACCTTCCCACCAAACCTGGTTCCAGGTACAGGTTTCAGGAGGTACCTCACCTGCTTTCTCAGTCCAGAGTGCTGAAGAACAGTGAGTCATATGTCCAGGGCAGCACAGTTTTAAAGAGCAACCCATGGTAGTGAAGGACCTGTGTTTTCCTCCTGTGTAGGGGCAACACACCTATGTGCAGTGAGAAGGAAAGAGAACCTGGGTTTTCTCCTACAGCTGCGGATGTTATCTGTCGGGCTTCCTCCAACAGCTCTTCTTGGCTGATCTCACCCAGGAGATGGACATGCTGGTGTGGGCAGAGGAGCGGATGTGCTGCTAGAAAGAGGTCTGGCCCAACTCTCTGGTACCTGTCCCTATGGGTGTGGTGGGAGGAAACAGGGATGAAACCAAAGGCAGCCTTGCCTTTGTCTGACAGTGAAAGCTGGGGGTCATTCACCTGCACTGAAGCTCTCCCCATTCTTCCCCAAAGGGATGGGGCTTCAGCAGGAGCCTGCTGCCCTCACAACTGGTGACCAGGCTGCTGTGGGGCTGGTGGCCAGGTTGCAGTGAGTGATGGTGAGGTTGGTGGTGCTGGTGGCCAGGCTGCTGTACAGTGGATCTGAGCCTGGCATGGCAGGGCACACGACATCTGGACACCTTTGAATGTGATGGCTAAGTTAATGTGGGGCTGATGGCTGCTGCCATGGGGATGGTGGCCCAGGATGCTGTGGAAGTGTTGGGGGCTGATGGCCAGGTTGCCCTGCGGCTGCTCTGGGGAGGAGGAGGAGGATCCGGTGCCAAAGTGGGGGTGACACTCAGGGGACCTCGGAGCAAATGGGGGAGTCCACTTCAGGCCGGAGTTGCTGGGGGAGCCTCTCCAGGACGTCCCCACCCCTCCTTTTCAGGAGGCTCCCCCGCCACCACCTGCCCTCCAACGCCCCCCCCCCCCCACCCCCCCCCTCGCAGCCGGCGCGGCGCGCCGCGCG
>VXBJ01006444.1:148441-169323 GCA_013400055.1 Nycticryphes semicollaris | reverse complement strand
ATTGAGGTTACATTGTCCCAGGAACCCCCTGGGTCAGCAGAGAATGTAAGGCGCTGAGATGTTTCCTAAAGCCCCTGTCTCACTGAACAGAGCAAAGTATGCTTTTCTGTCAATATTAGCATTGACAGGAAGGACAAATTTCAACTGTAAATGCATAAAAAATAAGGATTGTCAACCAGTCCGAGCCATGTACCTTGCGGTTAGAGGGGGGATGGATTGGAGACACCTGACGTGCAGTTGGCACGTGGCTTTGGCACTTGTACCAGGTGATTTATCCAGACGTACAGGGGTTTGTCAGCTCCTCACTTCTGCAGGAGGACATTAAATTACCTCAGAAATGGCTCTAAACACCAGGAAGCACAGTGCTGCTAAACCTGTTTAGTGGAAATGCAAATGACAGATGGTAATATCAGAGCCATCGAGGAATTTTGTTGCTGTTACTGATGATGTCCTTGGTTGAGGTGCCTCATTTCTTCTGTCTGAGTTAATGGCAAGAAGTTACATGTTTTCTTTTCTGGTTCTTTTAAGTTCCTCTTTTTACTTTCTTTCAATTGGAGATGACATCTCTAGTAACAGTCTCCACCCTTAATGAAGGTGGATAACATTGCTTCTGTGATTTCTGTGTAGCATTTCTCAGCAAGAACGGGTTTCTTCAGCGCAAACCTTGGGGCTGCACCCAGGTCTTTGCCCTTGGGAGTGCCCCTCTGATAACCACCCTCTGCTTCCTTTTGTTTTCCCCAAACCAGCCATTCATAGTCCATGAAAACACAAAGTGTGATGCCCCCTCTGTGTGCACAGACTATTTTGAGGATTGGGACATGCTCTTGTCTTCCCTGGTATGCGAAAGACTCTTGAGGGCCAAGTATGTGGAGGTCCAAGAGGGTTTTTTAGAGTTGGATTAGCTGGATTTCTCCTGGCTTTAAACACCTCTGCCTCAAATGAGTCTGTCTAATTAGCACTAACTGCAGTGCTGTCTTATCCACAGTTTGAGGGAGGAATCTTTGAAGGAGCAGCAGTGAACCACACCCTGCGCAGGCAGTGATGGCTGAGAATTTGGAAATCTGGCTACTCTAAGAAGAGTCAGGCAAATACTCTTGTACCCTGCAGATCTTAAATGGAGAAGCTGGACTTCCAGCTCCTTCTGTAGGAGGCAGGATAGTGAGCTGCCCTCCTTTGTGGTGCCTTTCAGTGGTTTGGTTTGGGTTTTTTTTTTCCATTATTGAAATGCGTTTGTTTGCCTTCCAGTTTGTGTTTTTCCAGCTTCGGGTTCCTGTTGTGTTGTGTCTCATAGATAAAAGCCTTGCTTCAGCAGCTGTCTTCAGTGCAGGTATTTCAATGATGCAGTAAAAACTTACCTGCTTTATTTTCAAATAAATTAACAGATCAGGCCTCTTACCTTCCTTTGCTTTCATAAGACAGGTTTCAAGAACCATTCCTTGCTGCTGTCGGTTTTCCAGTCTACAAGAAGAGAGAGAGGGAAGAGTAGCTAGAGCAGGGGGTTGTGGTAGAGGTCTCACCATTGCAGGGCACTGGGCAATGAGGTGAATTGGGCCAGGAGGGGGAAAGGTGATGGAGCAAAATAGAAACATAAGGGTACAGAAAGGCATTGCTGTATTTCAAGGCTTTCCCAACTCCTGCAGATGATTCAGGCAATTGTGTGGTACCTTTCAGCTCCTCAAATGTGACTTCTGCTCACAGAGGTTTGATATATGTTCAGCATCCATCTCAAGGGCTATGCAGCCTTGTTGACCAGTGCCTCAAGGGCCCTGTTGAGCTCCTTGGGCTTAGTTTGACTAAGTAGTGATAAGGAATCTTTCAGAGTCACTGGTGCCTTGGTGCCAAGAGGAACTGCTACTTGGAGATGGATGGTGGGAAGTCGAGAGCAAGATCCTCCCTGTCCTTCCCATGGGCTTTAATTTTCAGGGAATTTGGAGAGAGCCAACACTGAAATCCCCACTGAGGCACAGGGGGAAATTCGTACCTGCAGGGGCACAGGCTCAGGCTTTCTGCAGCCGTGGCCAGATGTCATCACCTCAGTCTGGTATTTTCATCTTTTTAATTTAAAAGCCTGAAATGAAATAAACCATAAGGACTGTAGACATGGTCTGTGTGTAGAAAAGGATGCTTTCCCGCAGGAATACTGATGGAATATGCTGGCAAAGTGCCCTTAGTACAAATGCATCTTGTATTAGTAAAACTGTGCTTTTGGCAGTGCAGCTTGTGCAGTTCATCCGAGCAACACAAATTGTACAGGTGAACACACACTTATATGTCCATGAGGGACCTTGCTTTCCAGATGAGGTATGGCATGGTCTTCCTCTCAGCTGACCTACATGAGCAGGCAGAAGTGGTAATGCAGGGATGATACTGCTTAAAAAAGAGAGAGAAAATTTGAAAAATCTGTTAAAAAAAACATGTCTGAGAAGCTGCAGTGGCAGCCTGAGACCCTGGCTCAGCCCAAATCTCAGATAGACACAATATGTCCCTTTTGCTGCTTGGTAACCATCCATCTAAAATCCTGCTGGCTCCTCGTAGTCAGACGTGACATCGGGAGCTGTTGTTCACTTGGCCATCTGCAAACACTCGGAATGAGGCGATATGTGGTACACATGAGCTTGCTCCCCCAACACTGTTCATTTTTAGGTGGCATCATCTTGCCAACTTTTCTGGGAAATGGCTCCCTCCAGGCAGATGGTGGGGGCTGCAGGAATCTGGGAAGCAGACTGATGTGGGAGCCGCCAGATCTCATGGAGGCAAGACACCTCTGTAAGAGCCGTGATGTCCCTTCTCCTCCTGAGCTTGAAACTATACCTTTTTTAATAATTTGTTTTTCTGTGCTCTGAAAGTGTTTTATGGGTAACGCTCCCTAACTCCACGCTGAAGTTTGCCGGGCAGAGAGCTCAGCCCTGTTGCTTGAGGTGGCAACAAGGATTTCTCTGTTGTCCTCTCTGGTGGTCAATCTGGCAGGAGTCAGCTATGTACATTGTTTGAAGGCCATGAGACATCTCCAAACCCTGTTGAAGCCAATGGGAGTCTTTGCGTTCGTTGACTTAATGAACTCCTCTGGATGAGGTCCTGTGTAACTGCTGCATTGACCCTGATCCCTGTGTTACCTGATGGATAATCACTGCTCAGATGACTCTTGGGATTCTTGGCTGTTGATCTTGCAGTAAAAGTAGATGTTATCCAGTTTTCATATTTAAGACTGCTCCCAGGTGTGCAGATCAGCCTGCCCTGGAGAGACAGACTGTGTCATCCTGAGGAGCAAACCTCCCTGGAGCCCTCCTGGACCAAGGCAGCTCTGCCCTTTGTATTCCCCAGGTGATGGCTGACAGTGCCTGCCTGGGCCTAGAATAATTAATAAGTAATTTGGCAGAGGAAGAGGGCTCATTTACTGCCACTCAGCAGAAAACAATTACAGAGGGAATCTTTTAAGGATGTGGCTTTTTGTTCCCAGTGATATCTTCTCCTATTCGTGTTTCTTTTCCTTCTTGGTATCGTTCTTTAAGGCATATCCTTCTCTGTCTTCCTTGATACCAGTACATGAGCTTTGTTCCCCCCTCACGGGTCTTCCTTTTTGTCTTCTCTCCCTGGGATTGAAGCAGTTTTATTTCCCTGTTCTTTTTCTCCCTCCATCTGTGGTGTGCTACAAGTAATTCCACATCCCGCTCAGCAGTTATTAATTTTTCACTTGAGTCCAGCAGAAAGACATCATGTATTTTGTGTTCAAATAATGGAAAGTTATAATAAGGTGAAGATATAAAACTGCCTGGTATGATTAAATGTAAATAACTATAACAGAGGATATATTGTTTATCTATTTATATCCATATCGCCAAGCCTTTTCTAATGTTCGATTCTACTATTTTCAGGCTGAACTGGACAGAAAAAGCCATCCCCCAGACTATGCCATGTTGGTATTGAAAGTTAATCACTGTAGGCCCCAGACCACATGCAGGGAAGATATGGATCTCTCTTGCTTTAAACTGTTCAGCCCTTCCGTTTGGTATCCATTAACACAGATCTTAGCTTTTAGCGTGCAGGGACAGGGGTATTAAGTCCATACTACTCAAGGCATGCCCTTGTTTCGTGCTTTGTGCATGAGGCCACCACTGTTGGGATCAGAGCGGTTACCAGGTCACTTGGTAATTGGGGCAAAGACATTTCAAGTGATTGCTATTGTATATTTTTAGAAATTAAAATATTTAACAAAATGGGGTCACAGGAAAAAACCACCACCACCAAACCAAACCCAAAGAAGAAGCACCAGACTGCTCTCTAATGTGGTCCCTTGTATTGGAGCCTGTCCATCCCGTTCCATTGACTGAGCATTTAAAAGATTTTTCTTCTCTAATTCTTACAGTGCCAACAACATTGGGGGACTATCTAAACTCATGTGACCTGCTTCATAATACATATTTGTCTTCTTTTTTTAAGTGATATAAAAGAATCACCATTTTCATTAATAGCACTGTCCAGTCATATGACATTGTTTGTTGGTTTGGGTTTTTTTCATCAGTTTGTTTCCAGTTACATTTTGAGCAGTGGCTGAACCAGAAGGTGGTTTGTACCATAATCCTGAAGGATTTCAGATCTAAATTTGCCCCTAAATGAATTCTTATTTTCTTTGTCCTTTTTCAGCTCCGACTGCTTTGTTCCAGGCTCAGAGCAGTTTGTGGCAGGCTATCAACTTCTGCCAGTCTTCATTGCCTAGGAACACAAATTACTTCTGGAAAAAAAAAAAAAAAACAGAAAAAAAATAGTTCATGTTAGATATCTATATGTATGGGTGTAAGCTGTGTGGAGCCTTAAACAATGAATGGCTTGCAAATCTATAACCTTTTGGAATGAAACAAGAAATTTGACCTAAATCATACCCCCTAGTGTGCAGTTAGCTATTCATGAACGTAATCTGCTGCACTTGGCAAAGCCTGTCAGTGCTGTATTCCTGCCTTTCACTATCTCCATACTAGTAATAACAATACCAAAAAAAAAAAAAGGAAATTTGTGCTGATGAGATAGGAGGGTATTGTGCTGGAGACAAAAAAGCCAGCGATGCCGTTCTGTGTTTGTACTGAAAGAGCCTGTGGGAAAACTGTCCCATTATTTCCCACAGCATCTCCTTTTTCACACAAAGTTGATTAAGAGCAAGAAAACAGAGGGAAAGCTGAGTTTCTCAGCCTTTATGGGCCTCTTCAATGTATTAGAAACACACTGTGCAAACTCAGTACCATTTTTATCTGATAATTACAAATTATAGAGCTTTAGGTTTTTTCCGTTCATGGTGTAGAACTCAAAAGATGACAGTAAATTATGTTCTCTAGTAGGGGCTAAGATGGGGGAGGAAAAAAAAGATGTTGCACCCTTACCACTAACGTTCTCCACACCTTTTACAGTAGCCCTTCCTTGATGTACATAACTCTTACTGGGTTTTATTGTTTATTTATCAATGAAACGGAGGACAAGGAAATAAAAAAAAAAAAAGTATAGGCAGCCACACTGACATACAAACGTATGGTGTCTTCAAACAAAATTATAATATAATGGAAGATTAAGATTAGTCAATTAGCTGAAGCTGCTCCAGATAAATCTAAAGCATTTAAGTTTCTTGGGGGCACGACAGAGCATGCGGGAAAAGGAAAGGACTCTTCAGCACCTTGTGTCAAGCACTCATCGAGAAAGAGCGGTCCTGGGCTCCCCATGCTAAATACGGCAGCATTTTATTTTAAACTAAACAATCATTACATGGAATATAAACTAATGCTGAAATACAAACTAGAACGCAGGGGCCTCGGTTAGGGACTAATGTTTGCTCTCTTGCATCTGCTGCTTTTGGTCCAGTGAATCTTGGTTGAAAAGAAATTAATAGAAAATAGCTTGAATGGTTAAGAATGCAATCTCCATTCCTGTAGTCTTTCTCCTCCATTAGCCAACAGTCATCCTGAGGAGGTGCCTTTCTGTCTTCAAAAAAGCCTTCAGAACCCTCCAAAACCAAATCAAAACACAAACCTACCAATCAACCAGCCAACCAGCATGTTTCTCATTATCTTGAGTGGGATACATTAACCACAGAGAAAAGGAGAAATAGACTTCTAGGTTCTCAGTCTTCCCTCATATTCAAATTATTTGCAGTCCTTGATATGTCCTTTAAAGTATGCTGGTAGACATCTGCATCTATCAGCTTTTATCTTAGCATAGCTTTTTGAAGAGGGGTGAACAGCTAAGGCTAGCTCTGCGTATTCACGTTGCTCTGTCAGTACAGCTGGAGAAACCCAGGGAACATACATGGTAGTGGATTTTCTTCCACTTTGCCTCCTTAAAAACTCTGAGAACTCATAGGAGATTTTCTTCATATTTCTTTACAGCCAGGGCTCTTCCCTGCTTTCTAAATCTTTAGGTGTATTGGCTTCAGAGATGATTATCAATGTGTTACATTTTTAGCCTGATTACATCCCAACAAGCATCAGCCACAAAGCAAAGCATATTTTTGTGTTAAAAAAGATGATATCTGGGTAAGTTCTCCAGCAAAGCCTGTGTGTCGGCAGCACAGATTGTTCTTTGATGTCTGCCTGGCAGCTGCCATAACTGGGTTAAGCAGCAGACACTAGGGCCTACATTTTTCATCTTTGGGTAAATGGCTTTAAGTATCTCTTCCCTGGCCATGTACCACTAGGGTTATCTAGTGGCACAGAAAATAAACCAAAACAAAGCCAGAGGGGTCAATTTTTTAATCTCCCCAAGGAGTGGAAGTACATGTTTTAATATTTGAAATGCTTGTAGGATGGAGAAAACGAGTCTTGGTTCCACTTCAGAAAAGACTAGCAGGCAACTTGATGTGAAATCCTCTGTTAAATCTTAGTAGTGCTGTCATCAACTCTACTCTTAGGAGGCACTTTGGTACTGCTATGGTGAGCCAGATATTTTATGTAGGTTTTGAAGAAGTGGTGATATCAATGATAGGAGCAGATATCATTAAATTCTTAGCATTATAGAATAAGTATGTAAAAAGAAATTGAACTCAGAATACAGATACAGGGCTTTTTTTTTTCCTAGATAAGTGACCTGCAGCTTGAGGATTAGCTTCTGTCACCTCTCTCATGTTATTCATCTCTAAATTCTTATCCATTTATAGCTAGCATTTGGTTCTCTGTGAATGTCAGAAAACTCTTGTAAACTCTCCCGTGAGGCCCTGCAGTTCCTCTCTGAAGCAAGCCAGGAAATTCACAGAAGGCAAAGTGGTGCAACCAGTAAAGACCATTTAATGTGTGGGGAATGTAGAGTCACAGAGATTCAGAGCTGTGGTAAGTCCAGTCCCAGCCATGTGTGGAGCTATGTCCGGAGCCCTGCGTTTCACTGCAGCCAAACAGTTAAGGATAACAGAAACAGGAGCTGACAGAGAAGGAACTGACCAAGAATAGCCAGAAATCTTGTAGTCTGAAGGATCAGCGTGTTGTCAGAGGTGCAATTGGTTGTTTCTGCTCTTCATAACTGGGCATGCTTGGTGAGTCAGGTCCTGAGGAGATAGGAATCCATAGTGGCTGCATCCCTGAGGGTCATCTCTCAGCATCACACCTGAGATTGTTGTGCGGTTATAGCCGTGCTCATCAGTGCTTATTGAGGGAAAATCCAAGATACTTGAAAAGACCTACTTAAAATCTAGTTTTCTTTTAAGTGATACATACAGTCAGTTCTGTGGAACTAGATATAAAAGGAGGCACTTTGGTGGGAGATGCGCAGCAGCTTTGCTAGAGCCACCTGAAAGTATGTAGTATTTAAATTCATCCTAATCCTGGCTGGAATCTCATGTGTTCCTTGTCCCAGGTGAGTGGTTGCCAGCAGCTTCTTCTCTTCAACCTTGACGAGCTCTTCCATGGAACTGTGCTCATTGGAATTGAAAAAGTCATGGTAAATTGAAGAGGCCAAGGCGGCAAGAGAGCCTGGGATGACGAGCAGGTGGTGCTTCGTTGCCACCACTGGAAGAGTGGGGAATAGTTGGGCTTTGCTTATCTGCTGCTTTGCAGGCACCCTGTAATTCTGCTGGAACTGAGTTCATTTTGTGGAAGGGCTGTTATGGAAGCTCAAAAGTGGAAAGATTAGATGGTGATAGATTGTAAGGGAAGAGTAACTGAGCGGTTGTGGGCACGTACCTTATGCCCTGTCAGCCCCCAAAAAAAGCAGAGATGCTCTGACCTGTTGCATGGCAACCAGGAGAACTGCATGAACAACCATGAACTGCATCCCTGGGTGCTGTGATTTGTAAACCTTTACAGAGCAAAGTATATCTGCTAGAAATTCAGAAGCTGAAGGATAAAGATGGTACATTCCCTGACATCTAACACTTAACAACCGTTTTTATTTATAGGTAAGCACACAGGTGCAGTGTGAAAAGCATGTCTGTTTTGCCTCAAGGTTATATAGAAAAAAAAATCCCTAGTCTCTCCAGTTTTGCTCAGTGTTTCCCCAAATTCATCACATGGGTGGCTCCTTAAAATACTGCAAACGCTAAGTTTTTTGCAGCTGCAAATATTTGCCCATTGTTGTGATCTTGTAAACATTGATGTGCCTATTTAGCAGGATTTATGTTTTTTGGCTGAAGTCAAGTACAACTTCTAATGCATGACGAAAAGAGGTACTCATGTGTTTGCTCAAAAACTGCTGTCAAGAAGAAGATTCCAGCCCCTCTTGCCCATTTGAAGCGCATTTCAAACATTATTTTCCAATGAACAATGTGGATTAGAATGTGTTTATGCAAGGATGAGAGCTCCCTCTGGTTTCTGGCAGACCAAAGACATTTATCTGCCTTGCAGAGCCGCATGCTTTGCTTGCACCCTGTACATCTGGGAGAGTCATAAGCAGATCCCATGGGAATTTCTTCTGCTGTAAAAATGTATACTATTATATTATGATATAATGTTCGTAGCTGTAGGAGATGTGTTTGTACAAAATAGAGAAAAATAGGGTACATAATAGAGACAAATAGGGTACATAATAGAAATGAATAGTGTTTCTTTTCCAGTAGAAAACTCCCTGTGTAATAGTTGCAATAGTAATAGTACTCCCACTCTATGAGCCCATTCTTTAAAATAAAAAATCACAATAAAAACATATTTTCATATTTTATTGGGCAACTTCCTTTCCCTTTCAAATTAAAGATGTATTATTGCAGTTTTGGACTCGAGTAACTGTCTCTTTATGAAGGCATACAAATAATACACATACTGCATCTACATGGACTAGATGCTGCCTGTAGAAAAGTATATTAATTCATCAATTATTTATAATTAGCTATATAGGATGAGTAATGCCATATGTAACAGTATTTAATGAACCCCTTTGGTAATTGCAATGGAGATAATAATGGAAATACAGCACAGGAGCTCATAAAGCAGGAAAGACTTTGGCAAATATAGTTCTACTCTAGTGCAGCCCGTTGAATGAACAGCATCTAAAAATCCCCCAAATACCAAAAAGCAATAAAATCTGTGGGTTTTTTCATCTCCTCGCAGCTTTGGAAACTTGGGCTTCTTTTTATACGAGCTCTGTGACAGCATACAGACAAGATGCTATTCTAGAAGATATAAAGAACAGGCTTCAGGAGGAAGGAGATGTTTTATCGTGTTTTCTTTTTGTGCTCATAAAAAATGTACACTGTCATAATTTGAATGTTCTTTGATTTTATTTTATTCATTATATATTGGGCAGTTCATGCTTACTTTTTCTTCTATTTAGTCCGGGCTATGTAAGTGCATTGTCACTCCTTGTACCTTTGCAACTCTGTGGGTTTATTACTCTGGCAAGTATCACTTCATTAGTCCTGCTATTGTAGTAAGCCTTCTTACGTGGCTGTTCCTGCTGTTAATTGCTCATATAAATGGTGAGAAAGAATGTCTGCTCAAATATTGTGATACTGATCATCGATACGGACCTTGTTGCTTATTCGTAATAGGTCTATTGGCTTGTACCTTCCGAAGGACTTGCATGGCTTTAGACTGGTCGAGGGTAAAATGCTGTTGTTTGTATCTCCTATGGTAATCATAGAATTTTCTAGGTTGGAAGGCACCTTTGAGATCGAGTCCAACCATCAACCCAACTCAGACAAAACCCATCACTAACCCATGTCTCTAAGCACAATGTCAACCCGGCTTTTCAATCCCTCACGGGATGGGGCCTCAACCCCTGCCCTGGGCAGCCCATTCCAAGGCTTCAGAACCCTTGCAGGGTAAAAATTGTTCCTGATCTCCAATCTGAACCTCCCCTGGTGCAACTTGAGGCCGTTTCCTCTTGTCCCATTGCATGTGATTGGGGAGAAGAGACCGACCCCCCCGGCTACCCCCTCCTTTCAGGGAGTTGTAGAGAGCGAGAAGGTCTCCCCTCAGCCTCCTCTTCTCCAGGCTGAACACCCCCAGCTTCCTCAGCCGCTTCTGATATGACTTGTGCTCCAGACCCCTCAGCATCACCATTGCCCTTCTCTGGACCCGCTCCAGCCCCTCAATATCTTTTCTTGTGGAAAGGGCCCAAAACTGGACACAGCCCTCAAGTTGGGGCCACACCAGTGCTGAGTAAAGGCTGATCACCTCCCGAGTCCTACTCACCACCCTGTTCTTGATCCAGGCCAGGATGCTGGTGGCCTTCTTGGCCACCTGGACACACTGCTGGCTCATGTTCAGCCCACAGTTGACCAGCACCCCCAGGTCCTGGTCATGAGATGTTAGTACCTGTGGGATAAGCTCAGTGGCATAGTTCTGCATATCTTTTGTACAGCAGAGAAATTAGTGCAAACACCATTATTATTTTAAGAACATGGATGGTCTTTCAAAGACCTTGGTTCATACAGTGACAAGGCAAAAAGAGCTGCTGGGAGTTCATTAAGGACAGGATTCCTCTCAGTCTGAGGTACGTACAGTGGAGATTTCTAAAAATTCACTGGTCACCCTTTGCCCTGAACCGTCTTTGAAAAGGAACTGGTGGCTTTGGGGCGTGCTTGGTCTTAGCTGCTGTTAGACATCCGTGTCACGAAAAGTGGAGTCACATCCTAGGATGCCACCTGCACCGATGGCAAGGAAACCTCTGCATCTATGTTGTGGGCATCCAGATTTTGTGAGATAAATCCCCTGGATGATGAAGTTCAAGAATGCAGTCCTTGGAAACCTCAGGTGCCCAGGTGGCTGCTGTTGTGGCAGGTCTGATGACCCTGTGGTGTGTAAGTAGAATCTACTGTATTTCCAAGCCTATGAGGGGACAGTGAGGTGTATTTAACACCTATGGGGAAAACTGACATCTTGAAATACAACAGTCAGTTTAATTAAAAGTCACACTGGGAGGAGCAGGCTGCTTTCTCTAGTAGCTCTGAGAAAAGAGAATTCTCTGGGCGTACAGGGAGTGCAGGCAAGTGCTCTCTGAGTGACGGGGTTCATATCCACCCATCCTGCTGCATCTCAAGACCCTGTCTTAGCGCTTGGGTGTATGCAGTTGGGGAGTGGGAGGCACCCTCTCCTTTTAAAACTGTGTCACTTGGCAGTAAACTGGGCCAAGCAAAATAAAATCTGATCTGAGATTACACACCTCCTTGGAAGAAGGGAGCCCTAGGCTGCTGCCCTGCTATGAGAAGTATTTCTACATTTGATGCAGTGTTCAGGGTGGTTGATTCTATGTGTTTCTTCTCCCAGATCCGTGATTTAATTGCTTCACTAAAAAATGTGCTCCTTATTGTTTCCCTCTGACCAGTGCCTTCTCCCAGGCTGGGGAAGATTAGGTTGCACATAAGCCTTGGGCTGTCATCCACACCTCAGAGGATGCTGAAAGTAAATCTTTTTTTTTTCTTTTTTTTTTTTTGCATTTGCTTTTATCTCTTTTGGTGTGGCGTGGTGTGGTGTGCCTTTTGGCACTTGGAATGGCCATGATTAGGAATTCTTCATTCCCAGTAATGAATGAGGACTGTTAGCTCTGTGGTTAATGCCAAGTAGAACGATGGGTGCAGGTGCCTCCTTGCTGGGCTCTGAGAGAGGGGTTCAATTTGTGCTAAAATTGTAAACAGCCAGTTCGAAGGTTGGGAAGCTGTTTGGGGTGGAGTGTGTGTGTTTAAGAAATAACTATAATATATGTGGAATTTCTTTTTACAACTCAGCTCTAGCAACACTCTTTGAAGGAAATTTAATACATTTTCTTTGTTGACTGTGAGATCTGTTTGTTAAAAATAGGGCAAAGTTATTATAGGATTTGATGACCCTGACTGGAGTGTTGTAAGGAACGGGGCAGGCGCTAAATCGTTGATGCTGAAATCAGGAAAAATGCTCCTTGGTTTCCCTGACGTGAAGGGAACGAATTTTAAGAAAGCCGTTTTCATTGATATCTGACAAACACCTTTGAAAGGGATGCCAAAACCTCAGGGTTTCTGTCATGAGCCTTAAAATGCATTAGCATATTTTCTGCACAGAAACAGGAGCGCTCTCTCTGTTGCCGAACTGCAGAACTAAAAGGATGCAAAAGCTTTATCTAGTCAGGAGGGCTCCGAGGGGGAGCTTCATCACCAGAACTGAAATGTGTCCAACAGATTAGGAAAATGACTTCAAATGGGATTTCAGCTGTATCTGAGAGAGAGCCACAAATCTCGAGCAGATAGGTAGGCAAAATACAGTCTATGCTGCCATTAAAAAGCTTGTTTTTCTTTTCCAGGCATTTCCCCATGTATAAAAATAGCTCCCTTACATCAACTATTCACACAGATTAATGTTGTTTAAGGTGCTGCTGCTTAGTTTCATTGATACCAGATGCAATTTTTATGATGGTTTTGATTTCTCTTTTTCAAATCAAAAAGAGTATAATCCTGCATAGGGAGGGTCAGAGTGATGAAGGAACAGTGGTTGCCTGTCCACAGCCAGTGCACCCAGCAGGTTAATGTCCTCCTGAGCTGCCCCATTTACTGTGAGCTGTTGTGGGGTGACCAGGAAGTCCTCTGGCCTTGAAAGAGCCTCAAGGTCACAGAATCACAGAATTGTCATGATTGGAAAGGACCTCTGAGATCACCCAGTCCAACCATACACATAACCACAACCCACTCCCTACAATCTTGGCCACCAGCAGTGGCCCTGAAGTGCCACATCTCCACGTTTCTGAAATACCTCCAGGGATGGTGACTCAACCACTACTGTCACAGTTGCCACTGAAGTTTCCCAAGCATCAAGCAAACCATAGACTACCGTTGCGTATACGTGGCACTGCCATTGATGCGATTGATTCCGGGGTGCAGTGGTGGATGTGGTCAGTGATGTGTGAATTAACAGAAAAGGCATAGTTAGCTCTTGTCGTGAATGTCTGTACCAGTCAGGACTGTCACCTCCATAAAGTGCTAATAAGAAAATCAGTATTGATACAGTGAGGTGAGAGCCCATTTGGGCAATGATGTTAGAATACAAATAAATTATCCACAACTTGTTATGATTTCTGCAACACTGGTGGGGTTTTAAAACAGTAGAAAAAGATGGATACCATGTGCTCTTTAGAGATATGGCTTTGTTTCTGGCTTTATATCTCTTTCCCCTTAGTTTTCAGGGCTTGAGTAACAACAGCACAGGTTGACAGAGATTTAAGACACAGAGTGTGTGTGGCCTCACGTCACTGTCCTGCAGAGAATTGTGTTTAACACAAGCGATAGGGGAGGCCTTTCAGTAGCTCAGAAGAAGTGCTTTTGCCAAATCTGTGTGATTGGAGTAAAATCAGGCATATTGGGCCTGTCTCCTATCTCTCAGAAAGGTGATCTCAGTACGGGACTGTTGGCAAAGCCAAGTGCTGCTTCGTTAAAGAGAAGCTCGGGTTTTCTGGGTCTCCTGGTTTTGTGCCTCGTACCAGTGGAAGTGGGGGGACCTGGGATGGCAGCCATTTGAGGCACCCACAGAAGCAAAAGCTGTCATGATTCCAGTTTTTGCAAACAAAATTATTACCAGCCTAAGATGTATTGGAGCTGGTTGGGGCAGATCTCATTCTCCCATTTAAAACTGAAATCCCTTCATGGATCTGTGTCCTGCAGTCTGGCAGAGCCACTGAAGCCCATGAAAATCAGAAGACTTTAGCTTTGGTTTGTAAAAGTGTTATTTTGAATTGCAAAGAATGTGTTTGCTTCACAAAGGTAGTTATCTGATCAAGATAATTGGAAAATATAGTCTATGATGGGTGATATTTTGGTCTATTTTCTTGAAATAAAAATTGTGAGACAAATATCCTACTTTCTGCAGTGTCACTGCAGTCCAAGGGCCGGTGTTTTTCAAGAAATGTATTTGTAGCTATTTTAGGAGCACTATTTTTGATAATTAAGTATCTTTTTTCAGGAAATAGGGAAAACTTTTAAGTCTGTTTTCACCTTGGTTTCCATAATTTTGTTTCCAGCAGAGTCAAAATGTCAGACAAAAGTGATTTAAAAGCAGAACTTGAGCGCAAAAAGCAGCGTTTGGCTCAGATAAGAGAAGAAAAGAAACGGAAGGAGGAAGAAAGGAAGAAGAAAGAGGTAAATACACAAAAGCACCTATTAGAGAGCTCATGCTTGCGCAAGGGTCTTGCTGAGGTTCTGACATATCAGCGTTGTGAACCTCAAGGTATCTGTCATGTGGAATGAGATCCTCAAACCCACATCAGTCTGACCTTAAAATCAAAATACTTATTTTTATCCAAGAAAGTTGGGGTGAGGGAATTGCTTTTACAACTGCTGCACACTGCCAGATGACAACAGTTCAGACGACATGATGTGTATGTGTGCATTGAAAGAAAAATTGATTTGCCACAATGCTTTTTCCTGGGCTCTCCTTGAATGGAAAGGGACTGGGGAGTGAAGAAAGACAGACAGAAAGAGGGCTTACGTGTGGGGTTGGTTTTTTTTTTTCAAGCCATTACAAGCTAAATGTGTATTTTTGTACTCTGTGGACTAGTCTGATTACTAGCTAAGGTAACGATTTACAATTATTATTCTCCAGCAAAGTAAAGCATAATTGCAATCGCATTTACATCTTCTGGCATGGGTGCATCTTTCAGTTCTGTTAAAGTTTGATTGACATATTAGTTTATTTGTCCTTGACAATATGCATTAGGTTTTTCATTAAGGGATTTGTACTTCTTTTTATTCCGTCACTTAGTGAAATAGAGGTGAGAATTGACAGGGAGTGGATATTCATTTTCATGCAAAGTCAGAGAAGCATTAAGTGATTATGTTTCTTTTCCTTCAAATGTCAACACTTACCATAGCTTAAAGCACCTGTTATCCTTTACTAATAACTGGTTTCCTTTTAAACTGACACTTTAATATTGTACATGAATTTCATGGAATTACTGTGGCAGTGTGATGTGATCCAAGAAATCAGCATCCTAGTTTGGGCTGTCTTTCTCATCTTTTTTGCATTTGAGCCATTTTTGCGTGATTCCCAGCACACCTTCCAGCAAGGCTGTTGGAGTCAGTGGGGGAGTCCTCTGGAAGGAAGGCTTCAAACCTTAATGTTTTCAATGTTCATTACTATCCTGTTAATGAATTAGAGGGAAGAGAGCCAAGCTAGTGGCTCGAGAAAGCTATTAAGTCCCTTCCTTTGTCCCCTGCCTCTGGTTTTGTGCCTCATGGAGGTTTTGTGTGGTTGGAACTTTCCACTGGCCCCGATAGCCAGATCCAGCTCAGGACACTCAGCTGCAGTGTCCAACAGTGGGGCCCTAACAGTGATGCCCGTGGGCTCCAGGAGTGAATTCTCACGTTCACGTCACAGAATCATGGAATTGTCATGGTTGAAAAGGACCTCTGAGATCACCCAGCCCGACCATAAACAAAGCCACAACCCACACTCTACAATTGCAGCCACTAGAACATGCCCTGAAGTGCCACATCTCCACGTTTCTGAAATGCCTCCAGGGATGGTGACTCCACCACCTCCTTGGGCAGGCCACTCCAGTGCCTGACCTCTCTTCCAGTAAACTCATTCTAATATCCAGTATAAACCTCCTCTGCTGTGACTTCAGACTATTTCCTCTGGTCCTGTCATGATTCCCTTGGGAGAAGAGGCCAACACCCACCTCTCTACATCCTCTTTTCAGGGAGTTGAGAGGGCAGTGAGCTCTCCCCTCAGCCTCCACCCTCCTCTTCTCCAAGCTCAACATGCCCAGTTCCCCCAGCCTCTCCTCACAGGACTTGTTCTCCAGACCCCTCACCAGCTTGGTAGCTCTCCTCTGGACACACTCCAGCCCCTCAACGTCCCTCTTGAAGTGAGGGCCCCAGAACTGAACACAGCACTGGAGGTGAGGCCAATCAATGCTTGGGACCAAATATATGCCCTTAAGCTACATTGCTTAAGTCCACTGGAATTTTATTTCTTGATCCTGGCGTAAGTAGAAAAGGGCCAATTTTTACTCAGGATAATGATATCTGTTATTCTATGGTCAGCTTTTATATTAGCTGAATGTGTTGCACCTGATGAGTAAGAGGCAGAAGATTTCCATCGGTGTTCTGTAAAAATCCTTGTAAATATACATGCAAAAATCAGTTTACCCATGCATTCAGGGAAAAACATTGTTACTGATATATAGTGTATATTATGTAAGTTATAAGTTATCTAAACATAGAGCAGTCGTGCATGTAAGTATTTCCCACAATTAGTTGCTACAGCTGTTTCTATGTGGATGAGACTTTTCTGTTTTGTTGTTTCGACTCAGGCTGATCTACAGCAAAAGAAGGAGCCAGCTCAGGAAGATTCTGACCTAGACCGCAAGAGAAGAGAGACAGAAGCTTTATTGCAGAGCATTGGTATATCCCCAGAACCACCTCTAGGTATTTAAGAGAAGCACACTGTAAAGCATTCAGCTCTGCCCCAACGAATGCATTCTTCCTACTAAAGCATGCTTGGCTTTTTTTTTTTTTTTTTGTTTTTGTTTTTGGCTGTATTAGTGAAGTGAACTCTTCTGTTTGAATGCCTGCCATACCATTCACGTGTACCAGCTCATGGCATTTTGAGCACTTGTCATTGCCCAAAACACCCCTTTCATTTCTTCAAGAAATCTTAGTGAACGTTAATGCAGGTTAGTTTTGCATACCAGCAGTGATTTCTTTTCTGATGGGCTGTTTTAACTTCTCTCACATCTACCTGGTGACCCACAAAATAATATTATAAATGCTGTACTTTATTAGCCCCAAGTTTTGTTTCAAAAATTCCAATTAAGTATTTGGTAAGGAAGGAGGAGCATAGCCACGTGGGAACTCCCATTGATTTCCTTTTAAAATCAAGCAAAACTGTAGAGGGGTAATTAAAAGAGAAATCACGAATAGCAAAAAAGCTTATCATCAGGTCAGGTCAGTATTGTAGATTTTTAGATCTGGTTTCATGTGCTCAATCTCTTTTTCAGTTTTCACGTTTCAGTTCTAGAATCTGATGTCCTCAGTTTAAAAGTACATGTGGCAAAGTTTATAGTATCTGAATACTGGTTACCTTGATTTAGTTCTGTCTCACTTATTGACTGGCCCTAAAGTGAGGACTGTCCTTCCTTCCTTCCTTCCTTTGCTTTCTTCTCCCTTGAACCTAGAATCACTGTCACTATTTTAACTGATATATTGGCCCCTCTGCAGATATTCACCTTGTCAATCAATTCACTGGGGCTGAATCTAAGATTTTACTCCTGGATATTCTTGCCTATAATTTTTGGCAAAAACTCCAAATCTGACAAAATACTGAAGCTTTGATTTAGGAAAGCACCCTAACAGATGCTTGGGTTCATATGCAAGTAGGTTGTGACATTCTGAATTGAGATTTCAATTCATAACTTGCATCAACCAACACTTGCAACAAGTTACTATTTTTATAACTTATGATATAGTGACTTTTAAACAGCACTTCTCAGAAGAACTGTCTGATGAATAGCAGGTTATTTTTATGTATCATAAAATATATTTTGTAAATTCATTGGTGACATTACAAAATCAGATGCATTGATACATTTTTAATGTTCTAACATTTGAAATACTCATTTTTATCTAAAAATGAGGATATATTCCATTAACTAAACATATATATTCATGTTGGAAATTATCAATTCTTACCTTAGTTAGTTTTAGTAAGTCTTTTTCACTGTGAGGGTGGTGAGAGCCTGGCCCAGGTTGCCCAGAGAAGCTGTGGCTGCCCCATACCTGGAGGGGTTCAAGGCCAGGTTGGAGGGAGCTTGGAGCAACCTGGTGTGGTGGGAGGTGTCCCTGCCCAGGGCAGGGGGTGGATCTGGAGGGGGGCTTTAAGGTCCCTTTAACAGGGTAGGTTTAGGCTGAACATTAGGAAAGAATTTTTCCCTGAAGGAGTGGTCAGACCCTGGAATAGGCTGCCTAGGGAGGTGGTTGAGTCCCCACCCCCTGAACTTGTTTCAGAGTGGTTGAGATGTGGTGTTGGGGGATCTGGTGTAGGGGAGGAATTTGTAGAGTAGGGCTGATGGTTGAACTTGATGATCCCAAGGGTCGAATCCAACTTGAATGATTTTCTGATTCTACGATTCCAACTCAAACCATTGTATGATTCTTTTGAGTTTGATACTATCAGAAGAACATGAGAATTCACATGGAAGATGATTCATTTCAGATTAAGGATGGTATTTTATCCTCTTTCATTCCCTGTATGCAGTCTCGCAACTAATATTCAAAGGAGGCTTTAACTCTGCCTCCACATCTGCATATGATACTCAGATCCTGTTGGGAATATGGAATAAATAAGCAGCCACGACATACCTGTAACCTGCCAAAGGGCTGTCATGAAGATGAATTCACTTTTCACGCTGCAGTCATTTCTGTGACAGTCTCTAGTGAAAGTCTGCATGAAATGTTTGACCACATGGAAAATCCAAATCTCTTGACAGGTCCGTCATTATACATTATGGAGCATAACAAAATAGTTTAAAGTTTTACCGCGTTAAATCTAGAAAAGGAAATGCACATGATTTAAACCAAATGGAAAACTTTGCTCTCACATTAAGACCTCTTTTTGTGTTTATTCAATGTGGCTGCTTTGAGAAATATATGCATTAAATCTTGACTGGATCCATCTCTGCATTTTGAATATTTTTGAGAAGCCATTTTAAAAGAAATCAGGATATTTTTACTTTTTTCTTTATTATTTCCTTGCTGAAAAGCTTTAACTCAGGCTGACCTTGAGCTATGAACTTCCTTTCCTGTTTCAGGAAACAAAACTGCCTTTGCATGAAATGTGCTTCAAAGCCCTGGCAAGCCAAAGAGAAAATAATTTCTAGAACTTGGGCAGACAGTATCTAAACCAAGGGAAACTTTTCCTTGAGCGTTGAAATCATGTCCCACCCAAAATTAAAACTTTATATGACCTAATTTGCTTAAGAAAGCACAATTGCTGAGCAAGTTAATATGGATTCTCACCATCTTTGGGAAATGATTTTAACGTAGCTGGATTTCCTTATTTAGCTTTTATTTTTGATGTCATTTCCACACTGCAGCCTTGGACCGTATATAATGGACACTGGCTTTGAATTTAAATTGAAAATTTAAATTGAAAAGAATGCTTGTGCTATTGCCTACTTGGCTTTACCAGAAGAGTTCACTTAGTTTTTTGACAAGACTAGCCCCTGATATTTCTTCATACCTTTAAAATCTTTTGCAAGTCAACTTTAAACTACACGCAAGAAAATGGGCGCTGATTTATTTCCACAGATATCTCCTCCGTTGATTAGCTGTAGATTCCCATTGGGCTTTCAGTCCTGTCTAAATTCATAAATTCATGTCAGCTTTAACACTTCCAAAAGACTTAAAATTCACTTGACTCTCTTCCTTTTTCTTTTTCTTTCCTTCCTTATTTGCTTTCACCATTTCAAACTCTCCTCCTCATTCACCCACTATCATTTTGGTCCATTGGTTTTGATTTGTCTGACACTGCTCTTCATCAGTGCAGTCGCTGCATGTGTTAACATGGGATACCTGTTATTTTCATTATTTAGTCCCAACCCCTATGTCTCCCTCTTCGAAATCAGTGAGCACACCCAGTGACGCAGGCAGCCAGGACTCGGGGGACCTGGGACCCATTGGGAGGTAAGACACAGAGTCAGAGGTGTGGGATAAACGTGGGGTTTTTTCACTTTGCTCTTACTGCCCCATTTTTACCTTTGTTTCTGTAAATGACAGATAATGTGCTGTATCTCATGAAAACTTTTGTTTCTACGTTTTCCACTGTGTGTTACTTTCCGGTAAGACTGCTCTCGGCATAAGAAGGATGTGGATCTGTTGGAGTGGGGCCAGAGCAGGCCACAGAGATGCTGTGAGGGCTTGAGCTCCTCTCCTATGAAGACAGGCTGAGAGAGTTGGGAAGATTCAGCCTGGAGAAGAGAAGGCTCCGGGGAGACCCTAGAGCCCCTTCCAGTCCCTAAAGAGGGTCCAGGAGAGATGGGGAGGGATGTCCCTTGATGAGGGAGGGGAGCCATAGGACGAGGAGGAAGGGTTTGACACTGAAAGAGGGGAGATGGAGCTGAGATGTGGGGAAGAAGTTCTGTGGTGTGAGGGTGGTGAGAGCCTGGCCCAGGTTGCCCAGAGAAGCTGTGGCTGCCCCATCCCTGGAGGGGTTCAAGGCCAGGTTGGAGGGAGCTTGGAGCAACCTGGTGTGGTGGGAGGTGTCCCTGCCCAGGGCAGGGGGTGTGTGGAACAAGGTGATTTTTAAGGTCCCTTCCCACCCAAACCATTCTGTGATTCTGCGAGTTGTTAGCACTTCTGGAATTTGTCAGACTTAAAATATCAGTCCTGATATCTGAGGAGTCCAGAGCTGGAGGCAGCACTGGGGAAAGGTCTCCCCAGAGCGGAGCAGAGGGGCTGAACCTCCCCCTTGCTCTGCTGGCCACGCTGCTGACGATGCAGCTTGGTGGGGGCGGGAGGGGGA
>VXBJ01006444.1:106465-148428 GCA_013400055.1 Nycticryphes semicollaris | reverse complement strand
TATAATATTCTTGTGTTGTCCCTGGGGTGTCCACGTGTTCACCCTGGCATACTGCATGGTTAGAGGAGTTGTGTTTGTGGACCGAGGTGTGATTCATCTGCGTGGCCCATTTTTACCCTGTATCCTTCACTGCCTCCCTATGTTCCCGGAGCTGTAGCTGTATGTAGTATTATTACCCTACAGTGCATTGTTACCCTATAGTAGCATTATTACCCTACAGTGGTCGGTTTGCACAGTGAAACCCCATTTATTGTTGAGCTGGGTGATGTGTGAGTGCGTGCAGTGAAGTGCAATGCAGCAGGCATCTCTCTGTGAGCGTTTTGTACTGGAATACGAGAATCCCATTAGGCTGCATATAAGGTTTCCCACCTTCCATCTGCTCACTAAATCCCCCAGGTCCAGCTCTCTTGGCTGTGTAAAGGTTAATTGTTGCCCTTCTTTCTGCAACAGCTTCAACTGTGCTCTTTTACTTTCTAACTTGGATATTTTGCTGCCCATACATTTAGATACCTGATTATTTTATGGGTCGCATGAAGACCAAGATGATGGGAAGCGTTCTTCATCTTCTGGTAGCTTCTTTCAGAGAATGGTTATTTCAATACAGTGCTTTATCTGCAGTAAAATAATGCAAGGTGGTTTATCTTGTGTTATTTCTCTCACAGCCCATTGGGTTTGGTGGGTTTGCCTGGCTACAACTACTCATCCTATAATTATTTCTTACTTGGATCACGGAGCTACAGAATACTTAGCTTAAATGGTTCTCACCTGAATTATGTCATCATTCCATTGATAACACAGTTTTTGAGGTGTTTGATGCACTGAAATTGCTTGGCTTCCTTCAGTGTGTGAGGTTTACTTGCAGCAAAGCAGGGTTAGTCCTTATTTAGATGAAGCTGATAAATATTTAATGAAAGTTCCAGTGGGAATGAGTTTGAGTGCAGTGACAGAGAGCAAAGAAAAGAAAAAATCAAGGGAAATCAGGTTTTTCAAAGAAATAAAAAAGAAAGCAGTAATATGGTGTAGAAGTTAGACCACTCTAGAATCCTGACGGCCTCATCATCACTACAGGTGTTTTGTTTTTTTTATTTCTAGATAAAATACAGTATATGGGCAATCCTAGAAATAGAATGGCTCTCTGTAATGCTGGAGGACTTTTCTCTCTCAGCTTTGACATAAATTTTTTGCCCACTATTGTCAGCTGGTCTTGCAGTTACTGTGATCTCTGAATGTGTCCCCAGCTGTGTTCCAGAGAATGTCGTAGCAGATAGCACCTTAGGTTGGATGTCCTTGGTGGTAGAGGGTCAAGAGCAGGTTGTCTCCTCTCTCTCTTTTGAAGTTTACTGACCGTATTAGTCTTCATTCACGTATGTTTTCATTGGATGTGGTTCAGAGTTGCTTCAGTCTAACGTGGACGCTTTGAGGCATTTACAAAAAGTACATACACTCTACAATGAACTGAGTTGGGATGTGTTTTCTTTCAGTGCATTGATGGCCACCTTTAGTTTGTCTTGGCTGGAAACAGGGAGAAACAGATGTAGTTGTAGTCCTTGTTCTCTGCAGCATATTATTTACTCATTTTTGGGTAGTTTGTAGGTGTTCTGCTTTATAATGCAATACCTAAACACACACGCGAGACTTAGGTTAGTCCTGCATTGCTTTGGGCCTGACTCTTCAAACCTTTCTTGTTTCTCAAAAAGAAAGAGTTGGCTCTGGATCATCTGGGCACTGAGTGAGTCAGAGCGTATCATTATTCTATTTACCCTTTTACAGTTTTGCATTTATTGTTGTATTTAGTATTTATTCTTTGTATTTAATCTTGCTCATTCTTAGCCAGGATACCCCCCCCCCTCAAAAAAAAAAAGCCATCTCTAGTTAAGGAGTGTGTTCTCACCACATACTATTTAAAATAAGAGAACTTTTTTCCTGATCTCTCATGAGTGTATCTAAATACCACCACCGTCTTCAGGTTCTGTGCTTTTTCGGCTTTTTGCCTGAAAAATCAGACTTGGCAACTCAGTTTTTATTTTCACTGTTTGATTTTTAAATAACCACCTTACCTGGTAGGGTAATATAACACATCAAGAAGCTGAAGAAAGGGTATCAGAATGTCATTCTCCCTTTTAGATGTCTGCTTTGCTGTCTAATTAGATCAAGAAGGCAAAGGAAAGAGGTGGATGGTGGTCTCTGATTTGTACTGGGAGGTTGGGTTATTGTAGTAGACCATCTTTCGCAGTCCATGCAGCCTATTTTCTGTCATCTCTTTAGCTACAGAAGACATCTCCCGTCGACATTAACAAACCCAATGGCTTCTGCGGGATCTCCTAAAGCCACCACTAGCATTAGGGTGTTGCCTCAGGCTCTGCCTCTTTATCACTAAGTGACTGCATGTGACAAGTCTCGTGCAGGGATGCTGTTCTCTCCCTGCCCCTCAGCTCTGCATTACTGGCACTTCACTGGGTTACGGGAGCTGTAGGGATCCTTCTTCAAACACCACCAGTACAAGTATATGTATTAGAGATAGTGAGACCATCAGAAGTAGGGAGGTGATTGTCCCCCTGTACTCAGCCACACCTGGAGTATGTTGTCCAGTTCTGGGCACCTCAACACAAGAGAGATCTGGAGGTGCTGGAGTGAGTGCAGAGGAGGGCAATGGAGCTGGGGAAGGGCCTGGAAAATAAAACTTATGAAGGAGCTGGGACTGTTTAGTTGGAGGAAGAGGAGGCTGAAGGGAGACCTCATTGCTGTCTACAACTACTTGAAAGGGCATTGTAGAGAGGTTGGTGCTGGTCTCTTTTCACAGGGAATTAGCGATGGAATGAGAGGGAATGGCTTCAAGCTGCAACAGGGTAGGTTTAGGCTGAACATTAGGAAAGAATTTTTTCCAGAAGGAGTGGCCAGACCCTTGAATGGGCTGCCCAGGGAGGTGATTGAATCCCCACCCCCTGAACTTGTTTCAGAGTGGTTGAGATGTGGTGTTGGGGGATCTGGTGTAGGGGAGGAATTTGTAGAGTAGGGCTGATGGTTGGACTCAATGATCTCAAAGGTCTTTTCCAACTTGAATGATTCTATGAGTGGCCTGTGCTGTATGGCCTCAGGAGCAGCAGCCGTGACAGTTATTAGTGGCAGATTTATTTTTATTTATTTTTTTTATTGAGGTGCATACGTACAAAATGGCTTTTAAATGTCTGGTTTAGTGGCATAGGCATTTTGTAAATGGGCTGAGCCAAAGGGAAGTGCAGAACAATATACAGGCTCTAAAGGAGCTACAGAAAAGACTGAGGGAAAAGAATTACTTTATGGCAACCTTTGCTTGAATGGTGTTCTATTCAAAGAAAAAAAAAAGGGATTGTAACCCAAGGGACTGCTGTGTAGTGCAGACATGAGTCTTTCACAGTGGAGAGTCAAGCAAACCGTTTGCTCGGTGGCCAGAGGCAAAAGGGATGACCCATTGCTGCTTCATTTTGGTGGGCTTGGGCTTGGTTTGGGCTGTTTGCCATGACATGGTAAGGCAGAAATACACACCCCAGACCTTAATTATTATTTTATTTTTTTCCCTTTTTTAATTCACTGTGACGCCATTGTCGGGATCTCTTGGGGCATGGGTTTGATCTTGCAGTTTCCAACAGCGTTAGAGGCCAAACGGTGCCTTAAGCCTTCTCCACCTGAATGGTGCTGGCATCTGTGAAGGAGACCGTGCTGGCCTCCTCCCCTTGCCATCCTTCCTTTATATTCAACATATATTTAGCCCTAGATCTCGGAAGCCTCTCCCTTTTAGCTTACAAACACAAGCAGACACCTTGGGGACTGATATTTGGCACTTGCTTTCATGTGTCTTTATGCCTGACCTAGAAAGCGGGAAGTGTTTTTCAGTGTGTGCCAGTTACAAAGTCAGAATGGTCCCTGTTAATTAGAGTCATCTGCAGTCCTTTCAGCGTGTGAGCCTGTGGCATCATTAAGGATTTCCATGCTTTCTTTCCTGAAGGATGGAGGAGGGAGTTCAGTCCTCCAGATCTTTGATTATTTTTCTCATTAGCAAGCATCTCCATGCCATAAATTAAAGGAGAAGGAAAGATTGTCATTCCCAGGGTGCTTCATAAAATGCCTTGGAAACCTGAGCCCCAGCTGCATCCAGAAGAAAATGATATTAATGTATAAAGCCCCTTCTAACCATTTGCCTTATCAGCCCAGCTGTAGTTACTTCTCTGGCGTTATTTCTAGGCGTATCATGCATATATTTAGTCAGACAATCAGATAATATTTAGGGACTAAAACACTAATCCTCTTAAAACAAAACAAATTACTCGCTAAGGCCAGCTTAGCTTAAACAGTTCTCCTGCACAGAATTTTGTCTTCATTTAATTAAATTGTGTGAGACCACCTTCTATGTTAAACTGTTTAATGTGGTTAGACTGGTGCAGTTTGTGCATGGAGATGTTTACATTTTTTCATAAGCAGAACATTTTGGTTTTCAATTCAAAACTGACTTTGATTCAGAAATTTTTGTTACGCTTATTTAGTTTAATGATTCTAAATTGGTATGTAATTTCTGAGCTGGTCTATTAGAAATCAGGTAATTGGGTCATGAAAACTTTTGATACTTTGACTATTGATATGATAATTTTTTTGTTAACTCTCATACAGTGAGTTCTTGTTCTTTTCTAACTGAGTTGTAGCAAAAATCTCATCCCCTTCTGGAATGACTTCCCTGTTTCCAACACAAAATATGTAGTAAAAAAGGAAGGGAAAGACCAATTTGTCTTCCAACTGGTAGTTGCTGGATTTTAGCACTGAAGCAAAAATGAAAATTTGCTGAAATCTTTCACCACCTTCTTCAGCTGAATGATACCAGGCCTAAAAACGGTTCTAGCCTTCACGCTTGACTCCTCTGAAAGGCTAGGGATTAGCTTTCCTAGATTTGGCTGATAAACGTGACTTAGTCTTTTATGTGATTGTAGCCAAACCCCCCTGAAGTTCAGGAGAAAACTTCCCTTCTGTGCACATCCACGGCCTCTGGATCGCAGTGTCCTCACATGAGTGCTACCATTCCCCTAAAGCATCTGCAGGAGCTGATAACAATTAAAACTGCTCCCTCCAGGTTCGCTCGTTGCATTTGTGATCATCTGAGTTCTGGTTTGTCACGTCAACTGACTCTTGGTATTAAAAAAATAGAAGCTGAAAATGTTCTTCTAAAAATTAATTTTCAGGGTTTGCTACAGGAACAAAGAGACTTGTATCTTCCCGCCCATCTCCTGAATGTGTTCTTCATTAATGCACTTTCCAAATGACCCTGCATTCTATCCAGCACTCACAATAAATCTGTGTCAGTTCACAGGATCAGCAGAAGCTTCTAGCTGTGTGACCTCCAGCCTGCTGCCCCCTCACCCTCCTGGGAAACCAGCATCAACGGGCAGGCTCACATTTCTGTAGCCATAGTGTATAAATTTAAAGTACAACTAGGTTTATTACGTTGCCAGGGGACTCTGTTCTGTCAGCTAGACCTGAATCGAAGGACAAACCTTAAATACGTCACCAAATAAGTTCAGCAGATTGGATGAACCTAACTGCTGATTTAATTAGTGGAATTCTGTGAAATGGGAATCAACAAGGTGTTGGTTCTGTGGTGTGTCCGTGCAGTTAGAGGCGTGCCAGAATTGTTCCTTTGGATTTAAAGGCCAAGTGGATTTTGGAAATTGTTAAATACATGCAGCAGCCATAGCCTTGATCTTAAAATAATTTTGAAATAGACATGCATTTTAAATATTAATTGTCTGTGATTTTGTTATAAATATACTGTAAAAAAAAAAAGAGTATTTTACCCTTGTTCCCTTCTGAGAAGGGCTGTTGTGGTTGTCAGGGAGCTGAAAGAGAGTGCTCTGCGCTCAGGGAGGTCATGGTTGCTGTCTTTAGAGGGGAAGGCTGGAAGTTGGAGGTGTCAGCCTTGCTTGGAAGCGTGAATGCAAACGCAAGCATCTGGCCGTGCTCCAAATGGTGGTGCCAAACTCCCTCCCGGCTGGGGGAAAGTCTTCTGGTGCTTTATTTGATGATCGGGAGCCCTGCTCCTGGCAGGAGAACGGGAGGTGGAGTCAGAGCATCCCTCTCTGCAGGCATTGGGGAGCCTCTGGTTGAGAGGCGCAAACCCTCCCTGGCTGCTGACACCCATCTCCCTTCTAATGCACTTCAGAAAACCAGTCGCACAAGGAAAGTATGTTTTTTTTCCTTCTGCCAGACCCTTTTGGGGCAGAACAGACCTGCGAAACGGAGAGCAGATGGCAGCCGAATAGTGGCTGAAACACAAAGCCTCAGCTGAGGCGAGCAGTGCTTTTCCAGCTCTGAGCAGGGGCTTGGAATCCTCTTTTTCCTGACGAGTTTTGTTTTGGAGACGTGCTTTAAATGTACCACAAATACCAGAAAGTGGTGATTATAGTAGAGAAAATTGACTATAAAAACCTAAAATGAAAGGAATAGAACAAAACAGTTTATCTCTACACATAAATATTTTTAAACTTCCACAGTAATTTCTCACCAACAATTTCCTAGTTCAGATTTTCTAATTAATCAACGCTAAAGTGGGAGCTTTTGGAGAACGTGACACAACAAAGTAGGTAGAATTCTATATGATTTTGTAGTTAAGTAATTATGCAGTCTTAAATTCATTCTGGCAATATTCAGACTTAAAAAAAAAGCCAAAATACATATTGAACCTGCAAATAAAACTGGGTTGTCATTTGGTGACAATATTTAATATCCTATTGAAAAAAAAACATTTAAACACTTCTTAATCATTGTATTCTACTGGTGATTTTAAAATAGGTCTCTTATCTCCCAGTTGTTGCATCCAGTATATTTAAAAGTTGGGTAGAGCCTGTTTTTTTTTGATATCATCCCTGTGCAGTTCTTTATATTAGCAATTCTGAATCTTTTGGGAATTGTAATCCAGGCCTGCATTTGAGCCATGGGACTCATCTTGGAGTCAAAGTGAAAAACAAGAATCCTATTATTCTTAGCAAATTTGGGCTTCTTGGTTCAGTCTTTTTTTTCTTTCTTTTCCTCCTACTTCACATCTTTTGCTTGTTGCATTTGAAGTTGGAATAAAAGGTAGATGGAAGAATGAGAACACTACAAAGAGTAGGTGAAGTCAGAAGGGCCCTCTGGAGATCATCTGTTTGCCCACCCTGCTTGGAGCAGGGTCATCTACAGCAGGTTCCTCAGTCTGTGTCCACTTGGGTGTTGAGTCTCTGAAAGGATGGAGACAACACAAACTCCCTGGCCCACAAACAAAAAACCTTATTCCAGTGTCTGTCTACCCTCACAGAAAAGCATTTTTTCCTTATATTCAAGTGGAATTTCCTTTTCTCAGTTTGTGTCTGTTGCCTCTTGTCCTGAACTGGGCGCCACCAAGGACAGCCTGACTCCATCTCCTCTAGTCACCCTCCCAAGTCACCCGCCCAGGTTTGTTGGGCTGTCCTCCCTGGATTCCTTCTGGACATCCATCTCTAAAGCCTCCTCACACTTGGAGTCGAAGTTGGGTGCTCGGAATCGCTGCATGGAGCAATCTCCCAACTTTCCATATGTACGCAGAGAGCCCATGGTGACACCTTTGATTGCTGGGGAAAAGGAGACTAGCCTCATTTCTATCATTTTAAAAGCATTACTGCAGTAAGAGAAAGTATTTTGAGCCTTCCTGTGCTCTGGGCGACTCCATACGCTGTGGGTGGGTCCCTCCTTCATCTCCAGTCTGTCTGGTTCAGTTTAGCAACAATCTATGCTCTGCTTAATGGGATTGGTCTTTGAGCTCTGGAAATCTCAGTGCAGTTTAATCCCTGGAGTCATGGCATGCTCCTCCCCTGCATTTTAGGTTAGGAGGGCGTAGCTATTTCCCACATGAGGGCCATTTTAGGACATTGAGTTGCTGCGAGGGAAGACGCTGATATTTTGGACCTGTCAGGTGTTTCATTAGGGACACGTGGATATCTCAGCTCAGCAGATACCTCAGGACTCAGTATGCTGTCAGCGTGGGTTTCTCCTGGTCTGGAAAGCACAAGAGCTCATGGTGACAGGAGGTGGCAGAACATGGTGTTTGCTTTCCTCCAGTTCTGCAGGAAGGTGTGATCTGCAACCCAGCCAAGAAGTTTCTCCCCTGCAAGAGGTCCCTTGGGAAAGCAGGGTTTGCTGTTCCTCCTCTGAGTAGCCTTTCTCAGAAACGTGGATTTTCAGACCTGAGACGGAGAGGAGAAGTCATGGAGAGCACACGTTCTGCAGCATCAGCAGCAGATGAGGGAGGGCTTGGGTTTAGCTTTAGGGAGGCAGAGACAGAAAGAAGCTGCCAGCATGTTGCACACTGGTTGAGTGAAAAGGGTTGGACTAGGGCATGTACCAGAGCCAAGGCGTACTGCAATCTGACCATAATTCTAGATATTAAATATCACTTTAGGATGGTGATTTAATAAGTATATGTATTGGCACCGGTGCTTTCCGTGTTTCACTGGGGCCAGGCCCAAAGTTGCTTACATCACCTGAGAAGTTCTCCTGGGTTCCAGACATTTTAGATGACAGATACCATGCTTCATTAATGCATTGTGAGGCTGGGAACTTTCCAGAAGAGTTTAAATATTTTATTTCATTGTATTTTATTTTTAGTTCATTTATTTTAGTCTTTTCCACATTTTTAATCTACATAATTGACATTATGCAATCAGAAAGAAATCTTCTGGAAGTAAGGTTCCACAGGGCATGGTAACAGATGGCAGAGTGCCTGGTTTTCCATGGTGATACTAATAATACAGAAAAGGGAAGGCTTCTGTTTGAATTCCTTTCACCTCCCACCTGAAATTTTGCAGTGGGCTCTGTCCTCTTAAAACTGTGAATATCTGAATCTCTCCCTAATGCTCTGGACGTGAATTCAGAATAGAAAACATAACAAGTTGCTTTACCATCCAGTCCTTTAATAAATGTTTGGCACCTGGGTCTTTCCTCCTGTTGGTTTCTCTCTGGAGGTTGTTCCCCTACTGGCTGGGGAAAAAGAAGATGCATAATATCAAAATTGCCTGGTACTTTTTGAGTTCTAAGAGCTTAAACAGCACCAGCATTAATACTGTCCTAAATCCGAGAAGAAAAAATCAAAAAGCTTATTGAGGTCACAATACTAAACTATGGCTATCTAAAGGAGGGGAGTGAAAGCAGATTGGTTTAAAGGGAGACAGTAACACTTGTGCCTTGTCTTCCTCGTGCAGGATCTAAAAGCCTTCATTCCCTTCCCACTGCTTTAGAGCAATCTATTATTTGATAATAGCCACAGCTTTTTATCCTATGATCAGCCAAGGGCGCACCCAGCGCGTAGAGGGAAGTTCGATAGTGGGTGCTATTGTTTGCCACCATGTGGGAGACGGATACGGCAACCAGCTTTGGGACAATGCTGGGTGGTTCTGATTAAAACAGTGTCGTGGTGGGAATGGCCTGATCTGGCTTGGTCCGGGTGGTGCTGCTCCCGCTCGGTGCGTTCCCAGGGACCCTTCCCATGCCCTCTTGCACCCACGGGAGGAGACTTAGCTCAGATGGTTTTGTGGAAGGACTGGAACATGCAAGGGGGCACTGCTTTTCCCTACTTGATCTAACACTCAAGTCTCTTTTCCCCATGAAAACGTTAAGCTAAGGAGTTTTATACCTTGTCTACACAGACCTGTCCATTCAGGGGGGTTTTGACCACCTTGCGTTCCCTGAAAGGGCCTGGAGCAAGAGTAGCTCTGCCTGAGCCCTGACCTGGCAAAGCAGTTCTGGGCCTTGTGCTTGCCTTTGGCTCCGTACTGTTGTTACTCCCTCAGCCCCTGTCTTGGGGTGACTGGAAGTCCCAAAGCTAATTGCCATTTTCTTTGATGAAGGCGAAATGAGAAAAAAGAGGAACAGTGCCTAATCCTTTTCTTCATGAAGAAGTCTCTGGAGAAGGAGCTCATGGACTGGGTTTGAAAAAGTTTGGCCTCTGAGATGCTGTGGCATTGCACTGTCTCTGCTGAGGACTGTCCACAGGAGGACAAGCGTAACTGTGGTGCTCATCCAAACAGTCAAGGAACTTCACACGCTTTGTCTGCTCATCGCAAACAGATCAGCTTTAATTTCCTGGTCTGGATGATGGCATAGGCTGTTCAACATCGTTTTGGGGCTGCTAATCCTCAAAGAATCTATTTCTTTCTTTTTCAAGGCCATTGCCATGGAAACTGGCTGAATTGCAGGTCCAGATTACGTTTTTCTTGTTCACCCACTTTCATTTTGATCTGCAGGTGTTCTTCAGGTGCCAGGACCGGGCAAAGGACAAATGAGCATTGTTCCTTGCAGCTTCTGGTGGCTCCCTGTGCCCTCCAACCACTGTGATGTGATCGTAGCCCCTTGCATTCTGTGTGTCTTAAGGCCAGAGATGTGGAACCTGAAGATCTGGCTACCTGCAGCCTCCTTTTCAGTGATAACCTTGCTCAGCCAGACTTGAGAGGACATCACAGCAGATAGCATCCTTATCTCCTTTTCAGACCTTTGGAAGCAGTAACACAGGGATGCAGAGAGAAGAGTTACTGTTTGGAGAACACATCTAGGGAATGTTTTGTGGATGCGTTAAAGCTGTTTGAAACGTGTGTAATCAGGAGTCAAGGAGAATTGCTATTGAAAGTCAGTATCAATGCCAAGAATGGGGAAGTCTCTATGTCAGAATCTAGGTAATTAAATACTTAAGGACAGAATATGTCTCCACTATGTGTATGGTGTGTGTAACCTGAACCTAAACCATAAGTGTTGCTGTTCTCGTATTCCGGGGACTTGAGCAGGGTCTTTAGTGCATGAAACCTCAGAATTTGTGTTGTTTAGGCGTTCAGCTGAGCACGAGGTGAACATGCCCTCTCTTGTAACTTGGTCGGGGTTCTCAGAGGTGGAACGCAGTGGGGTTTACCCCTTTAGAGACTCTTGCAAGCTCTTATATTAATCATATGGTGGTGGAGTTCTCTGATGGAACAGTCTTTATCCCTTGGGAAATTTTGTAGGTTTGAGAGTGAATGGGGGGGGCGCAAAAAAACCAAAATGAGTTATATCTGTTTTGTACGTGTTTGGAAACCCTGGATATGCTGGTACAAGTAGCTGCTAGGCAACTATAAGATTAGAAACTTGCATTTACGCAGTAAATCCTAATATACGCTACTCACCTTGGTGACATGGCAGAGTCATTTTCACACACACAGCATTTTTAACTGAGTATCTAGAATGCATTAGTCACTGATGCCTTTGCCTTGCATCAGGCATTCAGATCCTTGCGCCCACTTTCCTTTCCACTGTATTTGAGCTACAGTCAAGTTACAAGGAAAAAAATAAACCTGTTCTTTATTACTGTATTGTTTTGTCTCTGAGCCTTTTGTAATATGCTTTCATTTTGGAGAAACCTTTCTGTGTCACTGTTAAGTCATCCCAATACACAGCACTATGGATCGTAAGAAGCCGAGGGGAATAAGTGCCCTTATGTTGCATGGGAAAGCACCTTCGCACTACAATTCTTCATTCTTTTTGTATATACAGGGTGCTGAGTTTGATTCTCTCTCACTCTGACATGACAGAGCACAGCCCATGTCCTTGTCTCCTCTCCAGAAAGAGAGGTAACTTTGGTAATGGAATGAGTGAGTTTGCTAAGTACAGGAGGTAGCATAATGGTATGGCTTGAAGGCATCTACTTCTAACCTAATTTAATAACTTGATAGCTATTAATAATATTAATAACTTTTTATTAAAGGGTTCGAGTGTTTTATTGAAGGATTAAAAGTATTAATAATCTTACACTCTTACACGAGTGATTCATGGGCAGAGGTTGCTCTGGCTGCAGAAAGGCTCGTGTAAGTTGAGCACGGCTGGTTATGCAGCTGGTTTGGGCTGAACCTGGTAACGTTATGTTCTCTGTATCCTCAAAAGTTGTCTTCAGAAAAAATGAGGGGAGAGTTGAATTTCGAAGACTATCATTATCCAGCGTGACTGCATGACTTGCTTTAGTGAAGGAGTGTTTTCCTTTGCTTTGGCCTCTTGCTGGCGAGAGCAATGTGTAACCTGGTGTCCGTACTACAGAAAAAGCTGCCTGGGAGCCAAACGTGTATTCCTGGTTCTGTGGTGGGCTCTGGCAGTTCTCTTGCATGTGAGATGTGGCTTCCCAAGGGAGGAAAAAAAAATATAAAACCAAACCAAGAGACAGGGAGCGAGTGGGCACGTTGGAAAAGGTTGGCCTCGATACGTCAACTTTTGTATTTCTAAATCGGGGCATTATAAGTCTTTCGCGGGACCCCGGAAAGGCTCTGTGAGTGTTTGCAAAGTGTTTTAGGTAAGGAATAATGTCTTGGCCTCTGGAGCATTTGGGTATTTGGTGATAGTCCCATATGACAGCAGTCTCTTAAGACAGTCACAGATCTGATTTCCCCAGATGTATTGTTCCCCTCTTACTCAGAATTTTTACCTGGGGAAAAAGAAGAAGAATTTGTTTATTTGTCCCAGACGCCCCATTTGTTGGTGTTGGACACCACCCTCTGTGGTGTCTGTGCCCAGAACACTCTTTCTCAGGGCAGCTTCCTGTCCATCTTGGGAGAGCGAGCAGGGCTGGACCCTTCAGTGGGGTTCATGGCAAGTGCTCAGCCACCTGATTATAAAGACAGGATTACAAGAAATTGTGCCTGCAGATTTTACAAATCATTGTGAATGCATCAACCACAGTTAAAGAGTTTGAAATCTTTCAGGAAAAGAAAAAAAAAGTTTAATTAACCAATATCTGCAAGGAAACTCAGCCACTTCCCATTGTTTACCAATAATATGTAATTTTAATAAGTTGCCTGCCCTGTCACAGTTTGACATACAGCCCTTGTTTACGTACTGTGGCTGTCCCTTGCGCTTGGAGGTTGAACGTACTACATAGAGCATGTAAGGAATGAGATGGGGTTCTGTTCATCCTTTCAGTTAATTCTGTGTGTTCTTTTTTTTCCCCTCCCGTTGTGCTGCACGGCTGATTCCCGCCCTAGGACCTTGCAATGGGACACAGACCCCTCAGTGCTGCAGCTCCAGTCTGACTCTGAACTTGGGTATATGTCAGCTCTTTTTGTTATTCGTTTATCATTTATTTGCCAGTATTATGTTGAAAATGCTTCCTGGTTGAGCTGGTTTTATGTGATTTTTTTGTTTCCTTTGTTGACTCAAAAAGACTGTAATTTAAGTTTCCTTTTTTTTTAGTTTCATCAATAAGACGCTTCAGCAAAGCCATCTTTGCGGGAAAAAAACCCAACTATTTAAAATTCATTTTATCTTATGAAAAGATAAGCTGCTATTTCTGTTGCCTGAAACACAATACAAATAACTATTTCATTACAGATGAAATGTTAGTATTGTGGCACTCTAATGTGCATGTACAGTTACATCGGGCTCGTTTGTACCTGTTGATTCAGGCTTTTCTCTCTGAATCGTTTGCAAGGTACAGTTTCCCATCCTTCCTCTCTGCCACAGTTATGCTGTTTATGTGCAGTAACATTTTCCCCTTTTCCCCTTAAGACCTGCATATGTGCTTATAACCGTGCACTTAAATATGATCATATTCCAAGAACAATTGCCATCTTAGTTCAGTTCAGGCCAATCAAGCATTTTTAATATTGTATTAGAGCTAAAATTAATATTTTTCTAGTTTGGGATGGAACTGCTCTACTCTGAGCATCTGAAAAAATTAGTTAATTTAAATAATTTAGGAATGCCTATCTGCCGAGATACTTAGGATAAACTGTTTCTCTAAAAAGGATAGGTAGCGGGCCCTCGAGTTCTTCAGAAGCTGAGTCACAGGCAAAACCAAATCTCTATGTTGAAGGTATTGCTCTGCCCATGAACTTAGGGGCTCGTCTGTTTGAGTCTCCAGGCAAGTGCCTTCTGCCATTACTAGTTCATGTGGAATCCATTCACTATTCTATAAGAAAACCAACAATTTCCCCTTAACTACTGGTGTACAGCGCTCCCAGTTGCAGCTTGGGATGTTGGGGCTATTCACCAGGGAAGATCAAAGGGAGCAGAAAGTACCCAGAGAACTTTCTAAACAGGGTTTCACCATATCCAGAATTGCTAAGAGTGTCTGTAATTTCCACTGGTGTGACTTCAAATGGATGCAGCTTCTACAGCTCTACCAAAAAAGGTAGAGTTTTTTGAGCTGTTATAAGGTACAGAAACTTTTTAGATATCTCAGCTGCCCTTTGCCACAAGTTTGGATGAAAAGATGAGCACTTCCAGGAGCCGGGTTCCTCAAATGGCTGGGCAGGTCAGGTTCCTTTAGCATTCACAAAAAGATGACCCTGCACGTAGCCACAAGACTTCAATCTTTGGTGAGCAGTCAGTACAAAGACAGGAAAGAAATGTTCCACAGAGTACATCCACAGGTACACTCTGTAAGGGAAGTCCTGCTTCCTTTAAAAGAAAACAGTCTTCAAACCCAAGGCAGAGTTAGAGAGAGGACCAGACTTTCCTCTGGTGTCATGAGACTTGATTTTTTTTTAAAAAATACCAATGCAAAAGAAATCCCTCAGCAATTAAATGATGTGTGTAGCAAAACACTTGTAGCAGATACAGACAGAGAAATAGAAATCCATTCTAATGCCTGGACTTTAGTTACTGTCCTCCTACTGATATCCCATAGGAAGTTTTGAAAGGAATCCTTCAAAGATTATGTTCTCCAGTAAACTGTAAATTATAAGAATTGTGAGCACCTCAGATAAAAATGGGGATGGGAAAGCAATGGGCAGGTTAGTGCTGCCCTAAAAAGAATGAGAGACTACATTGCAGTCTGTATTTGGTAGAGTCCAGACACTGGAAGGATATTCCAGTTGTCCCAAAGTCCTTGGAACCAAGGGCCAGGCCAACTTTTAGTTACACAACATCACAGGTTGCTTAACAGGGCCAAAAACGAACAGAGAGATGAAGAAAGACCTCTCCTGTCTTCACCGGCACTTAGCAGGCTATGGGTGACACTAGATATTTGTACAAGCGCCAGCAATTCCTGAATTAGAAATGGTTTAAGTGAGAAAATCCCCCCATTCTCTCAGCACAGTGCTGTGGGACGTAGCTCGCTTCTTGGTTAGCAGCCTACAAAGAGGTTAACCCAACTGGCCATTGAATCCATTAGGGATCCATGTTCCCCATCCTTGGGCAGTTGAGAAGATATGGAGTGACCTCATGTGAAACTGTCATTAGAATTAGCTGAGGTTCTAATTAGGCCCAGATTAGACAATTAATTAGAGATTATACTTAAGCAAGCCCCCTGTCAAGAAGCTCTTCCAACGCAGGAGGCTTAAGAATCTCAGTAAATGAAACCAGTAGCCTGGGGCAGCAGGGGACTGCTCACATAGGAAAGTCTACCTGACCACGCAGGCAACAGAGGTTGCACATCTGGTGCTGAAGGAGGGGAAAATACATGAGATTTTGTTGGGGTGAGTGATTTAGTTTGAATTCACACAAACCCTGATTTAAAGCAGCTACAAAAGTGTAACGCTACCAAAACTTTTCTGAGCTGAATTACAGCACAATCTATAAAAGTTTTTCTGCTCCCAGTAGTAGTGTAGTAGTTTTTTTCTGTAGGATTTTTGGACCATTGTACTGTTGTTCATGTTGGCAAAGTCATGGGTGGTTGCAAGGAGAGAGACTTGTTAATTTTTCCTCTATGAAGAGAAGAAAGTCTCAGAACTGTAACAACCGTTTCTGTTCTCGTGGTTTGTTAACGCGACACGGCTGATTCATACTCATTACCTGCTGAATCTAACTGCATTCAGCTCAATAACAACCCAGCCAGGAAGATGGATTGGAAAAATATATAGCTGATGGAGCATTAACCAGCTGAAGAGTTCAGTAGGTGTCACCCTGTGATGATAGTTTCCTTTGGAGACTCCCACTTCCTCTTGGACATCAATCTTAATTGAATACCTAAACCATTGTGAATGAATTAGATCAAACCCCTTTGACCTCTGTTCTGGCAGAAGGAGAGGGTAAGGATAATGTGTATGAATTTTCTGCTTTTCCAAATGGCTCTCTCTGATGACATGGCAGTTCAGAAACATCGTGTCCCTGAATTTATTTCCCATGAACATATACACGTGCTTGCACTTGTTGGTCTAGGCAACTGGACTTGCTTGATTTGTTTATTATGTGCATATTCTTTTCTCTGCTGACCGTTGGCATTTTTTCCACTACAACACTTGCAAGTAAACATTTGTTTATTCTTCCCTCCTTACAGACAGTCAAATAATACTCAGGAAATAAATTGATTTCTTCCCCCCTCAGTGTTGAAAGAACTGTGTGTGTGACTGAAAGTGTTCATGACCCTGTTCAGCTGGCTCTCTGCTTTTTTCCTTCCCCACTTAGTTGGCTTTACTGATGTATTTCACGTAGTTTATTTAAAGTAAGAGAAGTAGTAGAAAAAGAAAGCTGTACTTGCCCTGTTCCAGCTCTGTGTCTCAGAGCTCCCCTCCAACCCTTGTATTAGGGCTCTGCTAATCATAAACCTGCATCAGTTCCACTCCTGATGACTCCTGTGGAAGGGAAAAGCTCCTTCTTTATGGGAATCACCCACCTTGCCAATTAGAGGGTCTGTCATGGGTCTCAGGTGAGCCTCTGACAGTCCCAATCCAGCCTGTTTTACACCCACTGTTGTGTACCTTGGACTGAAAATTAACTTTTTTGAGTGGGCAGAACATTGTAGTAATGATGGCATGAAAAAGAATTTTGTTGCACCTTAGGAGGGGCACAAGAAGGTGGTTTCTCCCTCCCATGTACAGCCCCTCTCAGCAGCATGATCTGGAGGTTCAGTACCTGTACTTTCTTATAGCAAATGCTTCCCAAGTTAATTTTCTCCACTGCAGTTAGGTACTTCTCAAGCATAGTGTATTGTGTTTCATCTTAGCAAACACCAAAGACTTTGTTGGGGTTTTTTATCCTGTTTATAAAAGCAAACACTCTTGTTCCTGCTGCTGATTTACGTTTAGTGTGACTGACCTTTTGATGTCGTGTATTCCACCTTAGACGCAGACTGCACAAACTGGGGGTGTCAAAGATTACCCAGGTTGATTTCCTACCCCGGGAGGTGGTATCATACTCCAAGGAGACACAGACGCCTCTTGCCACGCATCAATCCGAAGGTAAGATTTGATTTTATTTTTTCCAAAAACGTTTCCTTAGAAAAGGCATATTTGAGTAAGAGAATGTAAGAAAAATAATAGTAAATCATAATATAGCTCCTTACCACCTATTTTCTGCAAGCCAGGTATTGTTTATGTGATTAATGTCTGTGCTGGTCAGAATAATTATAATAATGACTTTAAATTCAGGTGGAACCAAACTACTTCTGCCTTACAATGGCTTGGGCTTAGATAACAGCATAATGAGAACGTATTTTCAAATAAATCATTATGAATATAATTTAAAATAGTGCTTTATTCCATTTTTATTGCTTTCTCAAGGAAGTTATTCATTCCATGCTTTGTAAAGAGGCAGTGGTGGCAAGCTGCCCTCAGACACTTGGTCAGTGAGATTGTGTCCCCCTCCAGGAGGTGGATCTTGGGAGAAGTAACACTTTAGCTCCGTGAGCTGGAAAAGGAGGAGTACGCACTTTGACGTGGACAGTCCTGCTTTCTCCCTGCTGACAGATATATTTTCTGGGCTTGTGGATCTGTTCTTTAAGCTGCTGGGTTTTCCTGTTGATAGGTAAAAGCATGGAGTAGTCAGTAGGGGGGTGCTGGTCTATGTGGTCCTCTGACTGCACGCTTGCTAGTGTGGCACTGCAAAGCACTGATTGCAGGTCATCTGGAAGCATTTCAGTCTGGGAGAAAACATTTCAATGATGAGGAAGGTTAAGTGGTGACAGATGGTATTGGTGACAGGACTTACTATCTTTCATACTCTCTTGTGTCATCCCAGTCAAGGTAAAAAAGCTCAACAGAAGTGAAGTTTAAGTATTTAAACACGGATAAATTAACACCCGATCACTTCCCTTGGATGCACGGGGGAGAGAAAGTTTAACTTCTGTTTCCTTCTCCGTCTACTGCTGGGGAATCCTCTGCACATGACTGGGACATGAGTATGGCCCTGCCATCAGTAAAGCAGATTCAGGAGAGTTTGGTTATTCTGTTGAAATGGTAGATACTTGGAAACTCTCTAGGGGCTAGATAAGCGCTGTGATTTTGGTCTCCCGGGTCTGATGGAAATGGCTTCTCAGCTTTTCAATCTCCCAAGCCTTTTTTATGAATGCTGAGCCCTTCCTACTGACATGCAAAACACGAAGGGCAAACAGAGGGGGCTTCCTTGGGACAGCACATTTGAGAAGTTTCTATGCTGTTTCTGTGCATTCATGTGATAAAATATAACCCTTATCTTTTCAAGGTAAATTATTGTGCCATTACTCTGGGTTTGTGCTCAGTTGTCCAGTGACTGAAGCCTTAGTGTTTGAGAAAAGAAAAAAAAAAACACCAATATCCCCTTAGTTACAGGATGAGTCTAAGCAGCTTTCAGAAGTCACAGTTCTGCTGCTTGTCTAAGACACTGGAAATATCAAAAAGCAGAATTTTAGGATGGGACTGTCACGTGCCAGCTTCTGGTTTGGAAAACAACTAATGAAGGGCACAGCTGGATGGGAAGGTCTGGACTGTACGATAAAGCCACCGAAAGCGGACCTTGGGTCTGTTCAGAGTCCTGCAGCTTTTCTGAAATGTTGGTGGGGGGTTTTCTGCACGTTGCAGAAAGAAAGAAACTCTGAGGTACCTGAGACCTGCTGCTGTTCTGGAGTTGGGTGGATGTCAGCCTTTGTGGTAACGGCCATGCTCTACCAATCCTTATAAAACTGGTAAAGGAAGGCTTCCCTGCGATAGGAGCTGTGTGGTGCCAGAGAGCCAGATGCTACGAACACTGGGGGCTCAGCTTGTCACCTGCTAATTTTAGGAGAAATAATGTGGCATTATTCTTCACTGTATAAAAACAGATTAACTCCTCTTTTCAGAGCAGGTAATTCACTTTATTTCAGAGGAATAATGACATGTCATTTCTCCCATTATTTAGGGAGATGTGTATATGCATCATTCAACCCTTTGATCACAAGTACCTAATTCTTTTGCTTTATTTAGGTCACAGTAAGCTTCAGCCTTTTCTTTTCTTCCTTGGAGGATGACTTCAAAAACACTCAGATCTTGGCTCTGGAGCCTGAGAGAAAAAAAAAAAAAAGTGCTCTTTGCTTTTCCCCTCCTCCTTCTATAATTGGACTTGAATTTAGGTATTTGTAGGCATTGAGAGACATTTCCCTTGTGCTGCTTTTTCCATTCTGGAGTGGATTAAGACCTAGACTGTGCCAAGTGTTATCTGAGAGGTCAGAAACACCAGAATGGCAGCCCCATGTAGCCTTTGATGGCTGGGCCCTCTCTAAAGGCTGCAGAACTGCCTTTTTCTGAAGGCACACCTGGGAGAAAGCAGCAACGGAAAAGTCATGGCCTGCCCTCTGACCAGGATGAACCCATTCCTGCCGTACAGCAGTGGGAAGAGTTCTGTGAGTCTGCCTCTAAGCTATTTTTTCAGGTAGGAAAAGAACCTCCACACTGAAGCCCTGCTGGGTGCCATCCTTGGCTTCAGCCTCCTCTTCTCCTGCTCTCCCTTGAGCCAGGAGGTAAAATTTCAGTGGGGAAAACATCACACTGAGATGGGAGATACTCCTCTGATCTGGCTCCCCTCAAAACCAGGGTGGGCAGCAAGAAGGTGGAGGTCTGTGAGCTCTCTGGCTTTCCCAGCCAGTGTCATGTTCTCTTTCATGAAGCAGAAGCTGCTTTTTCATCGATAAAATTAGGTGTTCCCACTGTTCTGGCTTGCCAGACCATCACTGCAAATAGGTTAGTCTGAAAAAGTAGCTCCTGTGTACAGGGAAGGAAGATCTGTTTTTGTAGAACCACGGAGGTCCCATGTGCGTCACCTGTTTATCACCTTCAACAGATGGTTGTTCGTGTGGAGAAAACAAGCACATTCTCATACTCACCTCCTAAGCAGGAAAACCTCGTCCTACATCACAAATGTTTGACAAGTTCTGGCAAAGAACACAATTCAGGCCTGTCCTCCATCTGTTTATCTGCTGTATTCATACACTGGGGATATTTTGGCTATTAGGGAAGGAGGAAAAGTAAGATCTCTACTCCATTTGGAAGTAGACTGGAATTAAGTCTGGAAGTGAGACTTCAGGGGCTGCGTTGGGTTCTACATCTCTCAAACTGTAATTCTTTGAGCTAATGCTCTGTAAAGTCATCCTTTTAGAGCACTGAAGGAGGAGAGGGGAATTCTGCTCCCAGTCTAAGGCTAGTGAGACCAAGACACATGAGTTCAGGTGTCAGTGTGTAGTACCAGATGTAAGTGGCTACTGTAGAGTGAACCAAAGCTCTCCCTTGGTACCATTGATTAGTTCTTCACTGACCAGCTTGATAGCAGAGCACTTCATGGAGACATATTAATGCAGGTTTCTCGTGTTGTGTATGATTAAGTGTCACATACTGACACCTTGTGAGGGTTGTATCCTACTTGGAGTATTCAAATGAGATCACTGAATCACAGAATTTTGCAGTTGGAAAGAAACTCTGGAGATCATCCAGTCCAACCCCCTGCCACAGCAGGGTCACCAGAGCAGGTCCCACAGGAACGTGTCCAGGTGGGTTTCAATATCTCCAGAGGAGATTCCACCACCTCTCTGGGCAGCCTCTGCCACCCTCAGAGGAAAGAAGTTCCTCCTCATGTTTAGATGGAACTTCTTATGTTCAAGTTTGTACCTGTTACCTCTTGTCCTATCCCTGGGCACCAGTGAGAAGAACCTGGCCCCATCCTCCTCACACCCATCCTTGAAGTATTTCTAGGTGTTGATCAGAGCCCCCCTCAGCCTTCTCTTCTCCAGACTAAAGAGACCCAAGTCCCTCAGCCTTTCCTCAGCAGAGAGGTGTTCTAGTCCCCTCATCATTTTTGTAGCCCTAACTATTTGTGACTAGGTCTGCGTGGAGCTCTGGCTCCATCTGTCCTCTAGCACAGAAAATTCTGCCCCAGTCCTGTGTCTGAGAGCAGCTCAGGTCTCCCTTTGTGAACACCTGCTGTACTTCAGAAGAGCCAGTCCAAAGCTAAGTGAGATCACTCTCGAGCTTTCCCCTGCCACATCTGTCTAGAGCTCGCGGATCAGAAGCTGGGGTTAAAGAGCTTACTTTGGCTTTTCCCTTCCAGAGAATCTCGGAGCTCAGCTCTGGTCTGAAGAGGACAAGAAAAGTCTGGACCCAAGAATAGCTTAGAACTCCTCATTTAATAGAAAACGCAGATGCATGTTGATGCATGTTTGTGTATCACCCTGCATGCAACGTGAGTGTCAGGAGACGTGAAAATTCATGTGATGGAGAGGCACTGGACACAACCGGAGGGAAAGCAGAGCCTCTGTTGTAACCAAAAGGTGGTGTTGGAAAGCAGAGCAGAGCTCGATGGNATTCAAATTGAGTGGAAAAATTCTTTCAAAGACATTCGGGTAGCTCCCTCTGGTGGTAAAGCCACGAACCGACGCCTCGTGTGAAAGCATGCGGGAAGTGAGGGAGGGATGCTGGAGTGACCTGCAGAAGGGATGCAGNTTACTTAAAAAAAAAAAAAAGGGAGACAACCTAGAGATGAATCAGTGCTGAAGCAGAAGTTCTGCTTTTAAAGAGATAGAGCCTTAGTGTTGGTACTAATGGACATTAATTCTGTAAGAAATACTATGATCTCTCCTAGTGTGATGTACCACTGAGTGGTTTTAGTTAGCTATAAAAATCTAGTTTGCCTTTTCCTTTCAAAATTCGGTCCATCAGAGTCATAGTGTGGGTCTCAATAGCTGGCATAAGCTCCCTCATTCAAGCCTGCTTTGTTTGATTAAATCAACAAAGCTTATTTTGTGCTGTGGTACCAGACTNCAGAAGGGATGCAGGAGGTGAGGGAGGGATGCAGGTGTGACCCACAAAAAACCACCCACCTGATCTTTTGCCTGATACAAGAATTAGACTTAAGAGAAGATGCTTGAGCTGTATGAGTTCTAGTCCCACTGAAAAGCTGCATGAATATAAGTGGTAATGAAAGAAGTGTGAGAATAGACCAAGCTATTATATTAAAAGTTGGGGGGAAAAAAGAAAAAGGCATTATCTAGAAACATTTGGGAAAAAAAAAGACTCAAAAATTCAATTTATAGGTATTATGACAAAAAATCCAGGGGAATAATACAATAGTGAAATCAGCTGCAATACCTTGTTCTTGCCAATCCCTTCTTTAAGTACAATTGGTAAAGCACAGTTTGTGAAAATGCACATTCTCCAGGACAGCCCCACCGGGCAGGCAGTGGGTGCGGTGGGTCCGTGCTCCGCTCCTCGTGAGCTACAGTCACTGGGTGTGCACTGCTAAAGGTTTCCTTCTGCCACCCGGCTCGGGGTATTTGTATACAGTATAGAATGCAGATAAGGGCTTGGCTTTGGAAAAAGTGTTTTTGTAGTTGTTCTTGTCCAGAATAATGTATTTAACACCGACAAGGGTTTTTCCTGGGAGGAGGAAGGAAGAGTCTGTGGTCATGCGCCCTTTGGTGCTTGGGGGCAGGAGGAGACGTCGAATGTCTAATCCTCTGAAATACGTAGCACACGTGGGCTAACATAGGATTTCTGTAGGACGGTCCTACTCCTTTTCTGAAAGGTTGCCTGACACATCCACAGTGTACCAGTCTGTGATCCATCAGTGATTATTGTTGCAGTATTTCTTCCTGTTCCCTGTCTCTCCTCCCAGGTCATCTCTAAATACTTCTGGAGAAGGGTTTTTCTTATACTTGAGATGGTTTTCAGATTGCATTCAGCAGAGAGCCCTCTTAATGCTAAACTGTTTTGGATAGGCAGATCTGGGAATTTATTAAGCATCAGCAATTCTCTGGTAATTATCTACTAAGAACTGATTTACAGAAAGAAGATTGGCTCTGGTCACACGCAGTAGGAGGTCTGAGGAAGGAAAACTCTTTAGGGATCTTTGTCCCTGAACATTTCATTACACAGGGATTTGGCTCTTTGCAGCTCCTTCACAATCTCAACAAAATCCTGGGAAGGTCTCCTGAAAACCAGGCCCATGTGCAGGGGAGTTTTCTGCTCCAAAGTGACTCTGGTTTCTCTCGCCCGAGGTGTCTCTGCATTAAATGCTCCTCCACTCCTCAATCCTGATTGATCCTTATGGATGGCCCTCGCTGTGTGCTGTTGAGCAAGTGGATCCCATCCTCCACCCAAGAGATGGGAGGCTGCTCTACCCTAGAATAAACCAAAAAAAATGTTGTTAATCAGCCCCCTCGTGCAGAACCCAACCTGCTCTTTTAGTTGCAGTGGGAAATAGGTAATTGAACGCGACTCTGGTACATCTGGTGTCACTTGGTGGAAAACAAGAGCTCTGATGTTGGCAGCCTTGACCTCAAACTCCTTTAACTGGCTGCAAGTCGTCTCACAGTGCCTTTGACCCATCTCTGCGTCCTGACATCTGAAACAAGCAGTGATCCATGAATTCAGAGAGAAACCTCCTAACACCTGTATGCAAATCAAATCCTTTGTTGGCTGGAAATCAAAACCTTCCTCTAAGTCTTTCCTCTCTGGAAAAGATCCTGGCCATGTTTTACACGGGAACAACTGCATTTGCTGATTTTATATTATTTTTTTTTCATGTATTCCCCTCAAGCAACCAAATAGTTCTACACTTATTTGCAAATATACAGCTATCAGTGTGTTACAACGGAGCTTTAACGTGAGAACAGAAGGAAACTATCCCACCAATGAACAGCACCACATCAACAGTCAGGGAAAAGACAGCAGCCAAATTGTCTCTATTTGCCCTTTTCACATGTTCCTGCTTCTCACTTTACCACATGCACCATTTCGGTAGTAGCTGAATATACTTTAAGCTGAGAATGCCTTGTACATATTACAATGCTCAAATTAGAAATTATAGATAAGAAGATGTAGAAGGGGGGAAAGTGGGGTTGACAGCACTTCCAACAGAACAAAGACAACACTGCTTTCTGTTTTCTTCAGAAACAAAGCATGCTTTTTCCCTGTAATTCCTTCTTATCTGAGGGGATGATGCCTATTCAGTATATACAGGAAAACTACCACCCAGCATTTTCTATTGCATGTTTAGTAACCTTTGGCAAACTCTGGCTTTGTAACATGGACCAATCTCCCCTGGAATTAAAGACGGGATTAAGAAAAATGTGCATTGCAGAAGTAGCAGTTATTAACCCTCAGTGCTCTAATTAGCACTTAATCTTTCTAATCCTGTAAGTAGATACAAAATCAGGGCTGCAATAGACACAGGCCATAATGTGGAAAGCCCTTCATTAGGAGTGTTACAAAGATGTACAGAAAAAACCCAACCTCACTGCTGTGTTCCTTCATGCCTCTCAATTTGTTTCCTGGCACTTGCAGCTCAAAGAAAGGGAAAAGATTCACGTGCCAAAATCCCCTCCTCTGTTTTAACCCAGGCTACTCGTGGAGCGGGTCAAAAGGTACGCAGCTGAAAATTCTCCTGTTCACCACTTCTCCATCCTCAGTTCTATAGCTGAGCCTCAGCTCAAGAAGCCGGCCAATTGTGCCCCTCTACAGCCTCCTTTAATTGTCTCATTTCCATAGGAGAGGCCACCTGCCTTGGGCAGAGGGCCCTCAGCTGCTTGCCCTCAGACAAACTGGAGAGAGACCAAGTGGTTGGGGTGGGCAGAATGAAGAGGGTTTGCCACATGCCCTAAAGATGGATGGGGACACCCCCTCAAGCTGGGTCTTTGTTCACCAAGTGCATCTCCATGGCCTGACCCCAGCACCTGGGCAGTGCCCTCCAGTGGCAACCCTGGGGCCCCCCTTCTCCCTCCCAAGGTTGTGTGAAGCCACACTGTATTTGTTATCATGAGGAATTGTAGACCATGTCTGAAGTACCTGAGAACCCCTCCTTCAAAATCAGCAGTAGCTGGACCCTTTCCAGAGAATCCTTTTCCTCCCTCACACACACCCTCAAGAGTTACTGTGAAAAACTGAAGAAAGGATCTGGATGAAGAAACTTTTAATGAAATGGGTATGTCAGTGAGGTAAAAGTCTCAGTATGAATTCCCACTGGCTGCTATTAATAGAAGATGGGAATTCTCTTTTGCTGCAATACAATAGACTGTCTCCACAAATAGTGTCACTTTTCAACCAAGCCCTGGCTGCCACTTGCCCATCAATCTTATTTTAAATAAACTTAGCATAAATTCACTCTAAGCCACAATTAATTTAGATATAAGTCCCAACCATAAACCTCAAAACATCACTCCTCTCCCTGCAAGTTAATGCCCTTCTGAAGGCCCATAGGAGGTGAGAGGGGAATCATTACTTTTCCCAAATGTCTTGCACTCGAGCCATGAAGCTTCATGCTTATTCCAAGTCTTTCATTACATTTGTTGCTGTGGATACTCTTTTCTTTTTCTTTTCCTCACCATGCTGGCCTTGTGAAGTTTGCCACATCAGAGCTCAAAATGGGCCCAGCTCCTCTAAGTTGGGCACAAGCAGAGCCCTGCACTTAGGAATGGCCCCACTGGTCTCAGCAGCAGCTGCCACCTTTGCTTTCAGGCTTTACTTCTCAGGCCGTCCCTCAGGAGTCCCAGAGTTGGGGTAACAGAGAAAGACTGGTGAATCAAGAAGACTGGGACCAGCAGGTGGAGGGAGATCATCCCCTTCCCCATCTGGAGCACTGGGTCTGGTCCTGGGCTCCTCAGTTCAAGAAAGACAGAAAACTGCTGGAGAGGGTACAGCAGAGGGCTACAAAGGTGATGACGGGACTAGAACATTTCTCTTCTGAGGAAAGGCTGAAGGACTTGGGCCTTTTTAGTCTGGAAAAGAACGCCTATAGATACTTAAAGGGTGGGTGTCAGGAGGATGGGGCCAGGCTTTCTTCAGTGGTGACCAGGGACAGGACAAGAGGGAATGGGCACCAACTGGAACATAGGAATTTCCATCTCAATATGAGGAGGAACTTCTTTGCTGTGAGGGTGGCAGAGCCCTGGCAGAGGCTGCCCAGAGAGGTGGTGGAGTCTCCTTCTCTGGAGACATTCAAACTCTGCCTGGACATGTTCCTGTGGGACCTGCTGTGGGTGACCCTGCTGTGGCAGGGGGTTGGACTGGATGATCTCCAGAGGTCCCTTCTAACCTTATATCATTCTGTGATATCATCTCTGCTGTGGTCTCTCCACAGGCTGCAGGGTAATCTCTGCTTCAAACCCCTGAAACACCTCCTTTCGCCTAGTTCTTCTCTCACCTTGGTGCTCGTAGGACTGTTTCTCACACTTTTTCTCCTCAGTTCTCTGTGTACCATAAAGTAGTGAGGAGACACTCACTCTACTGTACCAGTGCACTGCTAATACTATGTTCTTGGGAGACATATGTCCTGACATTCCTAGGTTATACCATTATGGAGGCATAGAGTGATCAGGAGATGAATCTGGTCTATCTCTTCTGGTATTGTCTCTTTGGTCTACGGCCTAAACTTGGTTTAAAAGTTACAGAAATATTTGTATAGTTATTTAAGTATTTAGCTATAGGTATATCTATAGATACAACGTTCAGATAACATTATCTATATTAAACCTATGGAAGTGCAGGTACTTGAGGATGCGGATATAAAGCTGACCATTATGAGCCAACCACCACTTGGCAAGTGATCACCTTGAGGTCAGAGCAAGGGAGTGAGCATCAGGAGTCTTATCTTTCTTACAATCTACATCTGTAATTCAAATCAAACCACAATCTGAGCTGCAGTCACTGCAGAGACATATATCTATCTCCTCGTTTACCTGTACTGGAGACCACTAACGGATAAAAGATGAGCTAAGTGAGGTCACAGCAGCCAAATTTACTGGGAATTTGGCTGTCACAGGTCTACCTGCTCTGGCAGCAGGACTGATGCCAAGGCCAAGTTAACTAGTTACCTCCTTGTTGAGATAAGTCAATATTTCAGTGGAATCGCTTGCAATAGCTCTCCCTTGAGGGGCCTTGCCTATTCGTGTAGCCTTTCTGTGGCCAAAAGCATGAGACGGACCCTTCCAAAAGGCAATTTACCTGACCTATTATATCTGCTATAATGCTGGAAGAATTTCCTTCTACGTGTGCCATTCTTCATTTCTTCAGGACTTACCCAATACATTTCAATTATAAGCTTCGTTTTTAGGTGGTTGGGGTTAGATGAGATAATTCCCAGCCTTTTGTGACGGGGAATATAGGCAAATGCATTATGCAGTGGTTTTCTGTCAAACCCTGAAATGGTTCTGGGACTATTATTATCGCTATTTCTTTTCTTCAGCTCCTTCATCTCTCAGCCCTTCTCCTTTGAAGCTGCTGACTGTGCCTGTGTGAAAGCAAAGCGAAAAAGCAGGTATCTTATTTTCCTGCAAGACCTGTGTAATTGAGGACAGCATTTCTACGGCTGATACTGAAAGGCAATAGGACCAAGGGAAAAATAGAAAAGATGATTTGGCTATTTTATTTTTTTTTCTTCCATTAAATAGTGTTTTCACACCAGCCAGAACACTTTGTTGTTGAGACTTGGTGCTGCACTTGATGTGCTAACGTTGATTTTGATCCACCAAGCTAATTTTTGCACTGTATAGCTGCTCAGACGTGTGGTTCTGTCCCTTTGTGCTCAAGGCACATGCCGTACAGTAGGGGTAGAGCTACAGCCCCCCGAACTCCATGCCCCAGAGAGCATCAAGGGGATCCACATCTGAAGTGGAAATTTATAGCACCGGGACTATGGAATAGCCAAAGCCGCAGCTCTGTTTGCTGAGGTGTCGGATGAGGAATGTACATTTTTCTCTGCTCTTTCCCCACTTTCAAGCAAATCCTGTAGCTCCTGGGACCCTTCCCTTGGGAGCGTGATATTTCTTGTATCAGAGCATCTTGATGAAGCATTAGCAATGAACACCCAACCTTTATGTATTAGCAATGCAGTGAGTATGTTTTCAGGCCTAATTACTGAATTAGTTAGTACTAGTTTACAATTATCCTTAATAAGTCTGGATTAGGAATGGTTAGTAAAAGTAACTTTTCTGTTTCACAGTTCATCGGCTTGAGATAATTTAGTAACAAAGGCTCATGTTGCAATCAGGGAAAAGGACTCCCACTGACTTCAGTGGGAGCTGGACTGCGACCAAAATTAAGTGCTTGCCATGAGCCTAAATAGCTGACAGTGTCACTGACTCATCATGGGAAGCCCTTCAGTACATTGTAGAATCATTTTATTTGGATTTGATTAAACATGAAAGTATTTTGCAAGGCTTTCCAGCTTTGAAAAACAAAGTCATTTACATAAGAGCTAAGAGACCACATAGCTATCCTCTTTTACCCCGGTTAGCGGGCTTAATCCTGCAAATATTTCTGTGTGCTCTGCGCTCATGAGGAGTCCCCTGGCATATCTGATTGTCCGGCATTAGCCCTGTGTGTGTTGGCAGGAGGGGGTCTGGTGCTCAACCATTTGTGCATTAGATCCCGCTTTGCTGATAGACTGCAAGCTCCGAAGGGCAGGAGGTGTCATTGGAAATCAGACTGATCAGTATGGGATGTAGAAGACCTGCTGTAAAGAAATGCCAGTCGTTAAAAATGTTTATATATATATGGTTATCTTTTGAAGGGAAAATATGCTTCTTTTCTGTATTCCAGGTCAATCTGCTTAGTCAACAGCTAAAAATGTGTCTTTTATTATTAACACCTTTTATCAATCCAATGAACAATAGAAACAGCAACTCTGCTACAAGACTGGCCACATCTTGCAATAATTTATAAATGCCCATATTAAAAATAATACACTTACTCCAGCTTTTTCAAAACGTCCCAGGGTGAGCAAATGCTTTTGTATTATTATTAGTTTTGACAAACCTGATTGTGTGCTGGCCATTGTTAAAGGGTTCTATCTGCCTCCAAACACAGGGAGAGACAAAGAATTTTTAATGAATTTAATTAAAACTTTATGTGGTTTATGGTGTTCACCTCCAGCTGCTGAGCCATTCTTCTCTGGTGAATGAAGTTTCCTCTAATGCATAATGATGTGTTTTATACGAGGGATGTTTGAACCCCCTTCCTAGTAGCCCTGAGGTAGTTTCCATGGTATGACACAGTGGTGAAGTATTTAAGAGCAGGTCTCTTAAACTTAAGTGAATTATGTCTACGGTAAAATGCATGTGCATGAATGCACAGATATGAATCTTAAAATAAGCTTAAAAATCTTTCTTTTTCTCCCCCAAAACAGTCCTTGTGGGCTTTTGTGACCCGTACCGCTGAGTGTGTGTCTGTACAAATGGCACGTTGACATGAAAGGGTCTTGTGCTATTTAACTGCTGGTACTGGGGGTAGGAAGTTAAATAATCTGCTTCATGCACTGAAAACTGATATCTGTACCAGGCACGAGGTCCTCGTGTTGATGGGCACTCCTAGTTCTGCTGTAATAAAAATGAACAATAACATGAGATAGTCCTGTTAGGAAATGTTTCAGTGCGTTTTATGAGATGTGCTGAGACGCTGCAACAAGCTGGGTCATTCCCACTAGGGAAATTCCAGTCCTCTGAGTTTCTTGTGCTGGTGGGGTTTTCACATGGGGTATCTAAAAAGGGCAGTGGCCTCTCATCCTTTCCTGGAAGCTCTGTTGAGTCTCCTGGTTCTTTTTCTTCTGTCGAGAAACAAAGTCTAACTAAAAGAGGTAAGCTCTTGATTTAAGCACTTGCTTTTCCAAATCTTGCGTCTGGGTGTGGCCAAACTAGAATACAGAGATGAGGCCATTTTTTTGTGGTTCTTCGGATCCTGAGATCTCAGTTGTGCAAGAATCTTGAACAAGTTCCCCGGGGAAGGAATGAACGAATCAAGATGTCTTGGACCAAAGGAAGGACTGAGGGAGTAGCCTGATCCCTGGAGAAGTCTCAGTAACGGAGTCTACGAACTTTCAGTGGGTTTGCAGAGAATGGAGAAACCTTAGATTCATGTTGAAAGGCATTTTCAGAAATGATTCCTCTTGTTCTAAAGTTTGTGAGGAATTGGATAGGAGACTGGTCACAAAATTACCATGTGCCAGCATTACCCTTTTATATCATTGACCAACTCATTGAGATAGGGAGAAGCATCATCAGAAGGTGACTAAGAGGAGACCCTCCAGTGTATCAGCTGGAAACCCAATAATCAGTGGTTATCTGGACATAGCACCTTTTTCTTGAGGGGAGGAATTTCAGTTTTGGAATCCACCTGTGATCTTTAACACAGTTTTCCAAGAATTACCCAATAATAATAGCAACCGTAAATAATGATATGTGGTGTTCCCCAACTGGTGAAGAAACAGAATGTTACAGGAGAGGACCAGTGATAAGTTAAATCAGGAAAAGTCTTTGGGGAAAACACTGAAAAAGGTGACGTTTGGTACTTGGTGGAATGACAAAGAGATGAAGTTTGGGATGCAGGAGCACCATAAGCTATAAGGTAACTTGTGCCGATAGGGATGGACAAGAAACTGAGCTGACTAGAACAAGCAGGCAAATGAATAATAAATAGATTGCAAAGAATGAAGAAATAATGGAGAGGAAGTGGAGGAAGTCCTGAAAACCACAAAGACACATTTGTATTTTTCTATGAAATTAAGAGGATGCTCCTGGAGGTGGCAGAGGGAGAGGATGTGAGGAGCTGATATCCTGCACTGGAAGAAGTCTGACCATGAGCTACTGAGTCATCTTGTTGCATTGTTCCTGATTCCAGATGCTCCAATTGCAGTCTCCACTGCAGTTTTGCTCTTTAGAGTAAGTGAGAAATAGACTTGGTCTGCTTAGCTGCAGTGTACCCTTTGGAAAAGGTAAGGCTTCTGTTGATTGACACCGAGACCTCTTGGACTAAATATACCAGCGGTTGGGTGTCTGGTGATGTTCTGTCTTCTGGAGCCTGTTGACAGCTGGTAGATGAGATGTTGTGTGGTGTAAATCAGAATAACCCTGATTTAGGGTGGGAGTGAAGGGGGCAGACTCAGAACTGCTGTCCTGTGCAGCCCAGCGTGGGGAGTTTGTGGAGGTGGGCAGAGCCAGGTGGAGGGCAGGTAATGCAGCTACAGGTCATAATTTCATCAGGCAACGTGGAGGCGTGCACTTCACTAAGCAGTTATCAGTCAGGTCATCAAAGGCTCCATAACTCACATCGTGGTAAATCGGTGCTGCTCTTTGCCTTTGGTTATTGTTGTCAAGTGGTCAGGCTTTGATGCTCCTGTCTGTGTTCCTCTGGTCTCCAGCTCTAAAACAGCATTATGTTTAACTAATACTCTTGGTTCCTGGAGTTGCTTTTGGCAAGCGATGTTGGGAACAAAGTGAAAGAAACCTGAGAAGGGCTAAGGCTTAGGACTGTGAGGGTTGAGTTCCAGCTGCGGACGTCCATGACGTACTGCCAACATTTCACCAGCCTGTGCACACTGACGGGCTTGACAGTGGCCCAGTGGGGCCTTTTTGGGCAGAAGCAGGAAGGCAGGGCCATAAGAGAGTGTTGGAGTCCAGGTGTTAATTGTAGTCTTGCTGCTAAGGGCAGAGAGAGAAGAAATCAAGCAGGACAGAGGTAAAACCACCAAACCCAAAGATTTATTTCCATGGTTTGAAGATGCTTTGCTAATTAACAAAGGAGGAAGACGCATGGAAGTCCGATTTATAGCAGGTTTTATCGGCACATGAAGCTGCCACAGCAACACTGAGGATTGATGAATGAGCTTAGCTTGATAAAGGGGAGCTTTTCTCAGTTCCCCTGAAGGACAAAGGACAGACCTTGTGCAGAACAAGGGTGTTGTAGGAAACAGTGCTGCTGAGAACATTGCAGGAGATAGTCAAGGTGCAGCCAAGATATACATCCAAGGATGTGCCACAGGAGGCACTTGTCCTTCAAGGTACGCTTCCAGGTGACCCAAGTGGCAACCTTCTAGATGATTTGGGCCAGTGTTGGATTTTGGAAGCAAACCTGGACTCCTCTGTTCATGGTGACTGTTGGCAGGACAGTATTGGGAAACAGGAGTGGGAAATCTGTGCCGCTCACTCGCTCTTTCACCCGTTTTAGAGACTCAGTGAAGGCACAGTGCTGTAGTGCGAGGGCAGTCCTTAGGAGGTGTTTTATGTACTTGTCTGTATTTACAAATGTTCATTTCTTTTTCTTTGCTTACTTTAAACGTGTCTTAGGACTCAGCCCTACCCTTTAAAGATGAGTTTCTCACACTCTTCTGGGCTTACTGTCACTGCCATATATATTGTTGCGGGTGAGAGAGATGAGAGTTAAGTGATTTCTGGATGCATTATTTCATAGCTTTGCAGTTGAAATATTGCATGATCATTGAAAAAGATACATACCTGCATGCACATAGACTGACATATCATTTTAGGGTGAAATAGGGCAATTTTGATGAAAAATATGGCTAATTAGTATCGTATTCTATAGATATCCTTTCTTGGATTTGAATTGCTGATTCTATCAGAATATAAAGATAATTTTATAAAGATAAAAAATAACAGACTTTGAAAAATAATAGACATTTAAGAAGCCTGGTTGTATTTTTCTTCATCTCTGGCTTCAAACCAGATTGTCCGTGTGTGGAATGTCCTTAAAAGGATAAGGAAATTATACCATATTTTCTTCAGAAGAAATGTGAGATTTGGTTCCTGTGTCTTCCTTAAATGCTTGAAAATCCCCGGATCAAAGCCCACAGAATCTCTCCTGAGGAGAGATTTGAATGTGGATAATTATGCAGGAAACTATGAGCACTTTTATGTTTTAGCTTCATTTACTATTTAAGTAGAAGTTAAAATGAAATAAAAAGAGGTATCATGTCTTATCTTGACAGCTTTTTTTTCTTTGTTTTGGAATCTAATATTCACACTGTCTCCAAAGATGTAATGAAAAATTTTATGTTTAAATCTTTCCTCTAGTATTCTTTTGTTGAAAAATACTCTCTTTGAAAAGCAAAACTTTATACAGAACTTGCCAGTATTGTCAAAATGATGCTCTTCTCGGTGACCTTTGCTAAATCTGCATAAATATTTCTGTCAGTTTTGGCTGAGTATTTTTTGCTGTTGTTTAGAGAATAGTATCCTGGCTTTGTCCGTGGGATTAGTAAAACTCATGAGCATCTCCTTGTCTGGGGGCAAATTTTTCTCTCCTGAGCTTACCCACCCATCTGAAAAAACACAGTCTTCAGCTCTGAGCCCTTTGATACTGTTGGTCACTTCAGTGAAGGGGCAGTGGGAGTTCCTCCGGCCGGGAAGTGGTGTAGGATGGATGTAATTCAGTTGTGGATGATATAAATCAATTATTCACGTGGGATATGAGCCAATCAAAACACTTCTTTGGTCACTTTGCGCCAAATGGCACTTGCAACATCCGACTGACCGTCTGTAGGAGTGTGATATGTAGCTGGTGATAGCCATTGCCTTCAAGAGTCACGGAATGTTATGGAGAGAAGGGACCTCTGGAGATCATCCAGTCCAACCCCCTGCCAGAGCAGGGTCACCCACAGCAGGTCCCACAGGAACGTGTCCAGGGGGGTTTGAATGTCTCCAGGGACGGAGATTCCACCACCTTTCTGGGCAGGCTATATATTGCCTTCTTGGACTCCAGGGCAGAAATACACACAGCAGCCAATTTACAAAATCTCCATTGACAAAAATGAGAGCAAGGTCTTAGTCTAGAGATCTGAATCCCCTGTGTAGCTGGGCTACTTTACAGCACTATGTCAGACCATAAATTACATTTACATTAACTTTAATGCCCTTCTGCAGCCCCAGTGCTGTATAAACCAGCATTGGTGCACCTGAAAAGGAGGGCAGAACAATTTGCATCCATTGGAATGATCTGCCCTGAAGTGGTAGCTGTTTGAACCGTAATGCTGCAGGAGGAAAATCAGCTGCTTCACCTGAGACCTCCTTCCCTGCCCACCCCAGCCCCACCACCCCATGCCCAGGCCAGCTTCATTAGGTTCTGCTGTAAGAAATGTAGCCCAGCATTGATTCCTCTTAGACACGGTACTGAAAACATGGAAAAGCACCTTAACCCTGTATCTGAGGGGAGCTCTTTGGTAGACTCTGTGTCTCCACAATACAGTGAGAACCCGGTGTCAAACAGCTCTTTAGGCTTCCTCCCAGCACACCACCGCTTCATCCCAGTGGTCCCCATTTACAGCAGGGACTAATGAGAAAAGGGCATTTATGTAAAATTATTAAAGTGCTGGTCGTTCTGCAGCCTAAGGCTGACTCGGAAAATGATGGTCTTTTGCCTTGCTGCTGGGATCTCTTGCTTTGTCGAGGTAGATGCTTCGTATTGTTACTCGGTGGTGTGTGTCTTTGGAGTTGTTATAAATATGCTTGGTTTGGGTCAGGATTTATTTTTTTAAAAAAGAACGGTCTCTCTGATTTGTTGTAATGACGGTGTGCTGTCTGCACTGTGTCATTTTCTTTACCCTTGTAGTGGGATAACGTACAATTAGGGACTGATGTCAGCCTGTAAAATTTTGGTGTAAGATTTTGGTCGCACCAAAATACCATACTTCTTAACAAAGCTGGCAGACGTGTCCTTTGGCAGCAGCTGCTTGCCATGTGATTTAAAACTTCCTGTCACTATAATTGATGTGTTTTTATTCTTTCCACTTCCTGAAGCCTGATCAGAATTAAAATTGCTGTTGGAATTTCCTGTCAAAGCAACTCATTTATTCGCTGAGCGCTGCACTGACAGTACTTTGATTGGACATTGCCTTCAGCTATTCTCGGGCCAAGAGATTGCTGTGAATTATGCTCCTTGCCCAGGTCTGACTTTCCCTGCACGCCACATCTGCAAATATATACAGATTGTCCATCATGCGGTAACCTCGTCCTAATGAAAACTCCACATGTAAAATGTTAATGATTTGAATATCAAACTCGGCCACCTGCTGGGGCCCTGCCTTTTGTGTTTATTTAGGAAACCCCACAGAGTTTTTCAACTTGTCTCACCGTAACTTTCGTGTCGCCTACCAGAAAGGACTCTGCTATGTTTCTACACTAAGGAGAGTTTATGCCCTTTTTCGGCTTTACTTTAAAAAAAGCTAATGTTTGTATGGGGTTTTTTTTTGCTTTAATTTTCTACTTCAGTATGCTGCCTGCATTCCTTCCCAGAGGTGACTTTGTTATGCTGCCACGTTGCTGTAGAGCGTTTGTCTGTCCAGTGCTTTGGGATGGTCCAGGGTGCAAGATGCTGTAGAGTGAGGTGCTGTAGGGGTGTTATTTGCAGCGTGTTAGGAGAACAAGCCGCTGAATTCACCGATGGATGAATCATTGCCTTGCCCCATTTGTAACTTCGTTTTCCTGTTAGAGTTGCTTAGAGAACTGCAGGTTATTTTGGGAAGCTGAATAATGGATAAGTATTGGATTGTTCTGCAGTTATAAGTGACACAAAGTCGTTGTCACCTCCGAGTAGAATAGATATAATGATACTTACTTAACTGCCTTTGCAAAGTGTTTTGATAACTGAGGTTGAAAGGTACTTACAACCCTGCAAAGTGTTACTATTATTATTAGGGGCAATATATTATTTTTAAAGTTTTAACCTACATTATTTTGAGGATGTAGTGGGAGTCTAAATATTCATGTGCAGTCGCCTTTCCTTGGCCAAACTGGATGCCAAGTGCTTCTCCAATTTTTTAAGGATTTGACCATGACTATTTTGGCTGGTAGTGGTGGTAGGACGTCATAAGTCTCTGTATGTGATTTGCACTCTACCTGCGGCTAATGGGAACGGCTCCCATCACACTCCAGTTGGTGCTCTAAGCTACTGGTGTGTATTTATAAAATTGACCATTTTCCCTACATTTAAAAAAAAAAAGCAAAACAACCCACAGGATACTTTTTTTTTTCAAAATAGTTGCCCTAAGAATATATTTGATTTATATTTGTTTTATTTTCATTGCCGTTAGGAAGTTGGGCTTTTTACTCACCACAGAGACAAGTCAACAGCGTGTCCCCTTCGAGCCTCTGCAGTGCCAGCAGGAACCAGGCAGTGTCCCTGGGCTTCCCAGCTGGAGCAGTGGAAACAGGGATGCAGATGTTTCATGGGGCTGGGAGATCTCAGTCACAAAGCAGGAGCTGTGGGAGGGAGCCGGTTACAGGGGAGCAGGGGTTTGGGGAAGGATGAACAGTGGGGAAGCAAAGGAATGGCTTTGATTTAACAACCAGCATCTATCTCCACCCCACGGGAGAAGTATCAGGTCTTGTTTGTATTCAGAGCCACTCTGCGTGTGGATAAACTATATATAGAAGATAGAATGTATAGAACAACGTGTTTGAAAGAAGATACTGAAAAGCAAGGTACAAAGCCAGTAGGAGAAATGTCCAGCTGTGGGAGGCAGGAGCATTAACAGGACTATGAGGTTTCACTGACCAAGTGATACAGTCAGAAAACTGGAAAAATTGTATTTTACTGAAGGAAAGCAAAAGTAAAATCCTACTTGGAAAAAAAAAGTAAATTGGCTCCTACTCTGAGGGTCAGGAGGAGTGTAATGACTGCTATTGACTCATTTTAGTGCAGGATTTAAGGAAGACTTGAGCTAATCAAAGGTTGGTCTTTTGGGCAGGTCTAGATAGATAAAACTTCTTGCTAGAGGGAGGATGACAGAGGTCCACGTGGAAGCAAGCGCACCCCTGGAGGAGATAAAGCTGGGACATCTGCTCAAGATGGAGGGAAATATCACATGAAAAGAGTTTCAATGTGTCCCTCGCTCACTCTCCCGAAGCAGGCACCCGTTTCTATTTGCGAAGCTGTGGAGAGGAGGTTGAGCACTGGAACACGTTAGACAGGAGAGGTTCCAAGCAAGTCTCCAGCGCTGGGCTGGACTCCTGCCCGCGGTGCTCGGCCAAGGAGGGGGGGCACAGGCAGACTGCAGGAAAAGAGGGGAAAGGACTGTCAAAGTGAGCTCGGTTCTCCTGATGTGGGTTGTGTTAGGTTGGTTGTTGGTTGGGTTTTGGTTTTTTTTTTTTCAGGAGGGGGTCCAGGATAAAGAATGAAGCATGATAAAAAACGCAAACAAACACTGGGTGTGCTGCTGCTCCAGCTGCCACGTCAGCCCAGCTGAAAGTGCCCGGTGTAGGAATAAGCCAAACCAACAGTGCCGAAGGCTCCAGGAAAGGCAGAATGCTGACACGACAGTTCCTGAGCTCCCAACTGATTTCAATCACTAGATAAATATCAGTTTCAACCCTAAATGATATTCTCAAGTAATTGTCCAATGCCCGGTTGGGCTGGAACGGTGTTCCCCTGGAACCAGCTCAGGCCAACTTTAACTGCTGGGGAGTGCGTTGGCCAAGAGCAGACTTATGTGCTGGAGCCTGAAATGCCATTAAAGAGGCTGCAGTCAAGAGGAGAAAATGCCTCGTGTGTTTAGTCTAATACACCATGGGACTTGTTTGCTACAGTTACAGTATTAAAGCTGTAATTACAGGCAGTGAACCGCAGATGTGCTGTAGCCATAGGCTTTAAACAGGGTGTTATTGCAGGAGAAACCACCCCCAGTAGGTTAGAAGTTCAAAGGGTCATTTTCTCCTCTCTGTTTAATCAGATACTCAAGCCCACGGACTTCTTAGTAATCATCGTTAGGTGTTTAACAGCTCGACTTGTTTTATGCAGCCCTCTCAGATTGAAGTGAGGGTTTTCCTTCTGTTCCAAAAGGAGGAGAACAGCTGAGTGCTGGCGCGGGACATTGGAGTCAGTGTTAGTGTGAAGTGCAGAGGGAACACCTTTTTTCTGGTGCGGGGCTCAGGCAGAGAGACGTCACCCTGCTGTAACGCCGAGGGGCAGCTCTCACTAAATAACGAGGTAGAGGCTTTGTACTTGAGCGGAGATTGAAAATCGTAGCAGGAAACATGGCTTTTTGGTGTGGGAAAGAGCAAAACCAGCATCTTTGAAACAGTGTGAGTACAGTGTATTTGGAGATGGTATCAAATTGTGCTTTTTTTGTGATGTTCAGAGAGAGAGACGTGGGGTTTCTGACACTCTCAGGGCCATTGCGTGGTGGCAGTCTGTATGGAAACGACATGAACATGAGCGCACGCCTCCCGCTAGCAGGTATAGGTGTCATGTCTCGGTTTGAAGTGACTGAGGAAGAATGTCAAAATTCATATTCCTTTTACTCCCTGTGCTTGACAGACAAAATTCCGTATTGAACCAACAAGAGATGATAGCTGAATAGTGACTTGCCATTTTAGCACTGAGCCTACCCTTTTTTTTTCTTTTTTGTTTTTGTCTCCTGATTAAGCAGGACTGTAATGGTTACCATGTAGGAAAATATAGGTAATATTAAACTGAAATATGTCTGTCTAGGGATCCATTCATTTCCCCAAAATAGCCAGTTTCTATTTATATATGAATGTCTGTATGTTTATATATATTTAAATGCCCCATTTGCTACACTGGTTTTAGCTTCTTGTTAGCATCACTTCTTGTTAGCATGATGTTCTACAGCACAAGGCAGCTGGAAAAGTGAAACGTGTTCAAGAATTTATGCAGTGTCTTTACTTTCTTTCATTAAGAGAACTAACAATAATAGGCGCATATTATAAGTTAGCGGTGCTAAGTAGTATGTTATGGCCATGTCTGACAGACATGTTGTTTACATTCATATTTTATATTGGTGAAACTGTAGCTTTTTTATCAACCTGACATTTTTCAAATGCAATATTTATACCTCTTCTCCCGTGCAGAGGAAACTTAGTCATCAGAAAACATGCTGTGTTTTAAATCCACTTGTCTCCTTTTCAATAAGAAAGTATTTCCAATTATTTCCCCGGCAAAATACGTAAGTCAGCATGTTCTGTACTCCAGGCCCTCTATTAATTGACGAGGGGAAATTTTCTCACCTCCTGCTAACAATAACCCATCTTATTTTAACATGACTGAGACCTCCTCCATGGGTAGGTACGACCCTCCTGCAGTGCCCTGAGCGGTTTCTCTGGGGCTGTGTGTACCCTTGCTCGGTATGTGCTCTCTCTGCCGGTGTCCGTGGGCATTGCTCGCATCCCACCCTTTTCCCAGAGGAATATCCCTGCCTGAGCTGGCTGAACTGTGATCCCTGTGGTCCTCAGAGACAGCTGAAAATGCAAAAGCTTTTCTTACATGCACATACCCCGGGGAGATTGTGTGATAACCAGCTCCAAAGTCTAATTACATTTTGTGTTAAATGAATATATAGGTGGCTTGCAAAGGCAGCTGGGACACTGGAGAAAGTAAATAAGCAGATAGTTAATGACTCCGTCTGAGCATCCTGCCCTTAACGAAGCACACCTCGCAGACAGTGATATCTTACTGTAGGACAGAGTCCACAGTACAATATGCAGGAGAGATTTGGTGACATAAATGCCTGTATCAAGGCTGAGATCCGTTCAGTCTAGTACTTCTATTTCAGCAACACCCAGAATGAGGTATTTCAGAGAAAGGTTTCAGCAACTCAGAGCAGGCAGAGGTGCATAATTCCTCCCTCTTTTCATCACGCTCAGAAAGATCTCTCGTAGTAAATTGAGATTGCTTTAAATCCTGAAGCATAAGGTTTCATTTTTGTTCCCATACTCTTCCTTTTAGAATTAGCTATTACAACCCTGGGTATTACTACTGTTTCAGTACATGCCTACACTCTTGTAAGACCAGAACCCCAGCAACATCCTGCCATAATGAGCTCCAAGGTCCAATTACACCTTCTTTGGGGAAAAAAAAAAAAAAAGAAAAAAAAAGAAAAAGCATTTCCTCCTTTCAAGTTTGAGTTTGCTGCTGTTCAGTCGCACCGACTATTCCCTTGTTCCCATACCATGCAACAGGGATTTCAGCGGAGCAGCCCTGGCTGCCAGACACACCGGCACCCAAAATGTGCCCTTGCCATCAGCTGGCCTTCCCAAATTTAGGAGCTTTCCCATATTCACCAGTGCGTCAATCCACATAGATAAAAGTAGCAAGAAGCTGGTGAGGGGTCTGGAGAACAAGTCATATGAGGAGCAGCTGCGGGAGCTGGGGGTGTTCAGCCTGGAGAAAAGGAGGCTGAGGGGAGACCTTCTCACTCTCTCCAACTCCCTGAAAGGAGGGGGTAGCCAGGGCGGGTCGGTCTCTTCTTCCAAGTCACAGGTGATGGGAGAAGAGGAAATGGCCTCAAGTTGCACCAGGGGAGGTTCAGGTTGGAGATTAGGGAAAATGTTTACCCTGAAAGGGTTCTGAAGCCTTGGGATGGGCTGCCCAGGGCAGGGGTTGAGGCCCCATCCCTGGAGGGATTTAAAAGCTAGGTTGACATCGTGCTTAGAGACATGGGTTAGTGATGGGGTTTATCAGGGTTAAGCTGATGGTTGGACTTGATGAACTTAAAGGTCCCTTCCAACCCAGGCAATTCTATGATTCTAAGAGATGAAAACTCGTGAAGAGACAAGAAGAATGATGGTGCCCAGCAGGGAGTGTTCACCAAGTCAGTGGTCAGGTAGGCAAAGGTACTTCTAACCATCTGCTGGGTGCTCTTGGTGAGGACTTCATGGGATGCCATGCTCACCACCCTTTGAGCAGTCCCTTTGAAGACCCCAGCTCTGGCCTGGTCCCTGAACTCAGCATCTCTTACTCCTCTCGCTGTGAAGTGCATCCTTTATGTTAGTGGCTGGGGTTGCAAGTAAAATCGGGGCCGACTCAAACATAAGATTTGAAGGTGGGATGAGCTGCCTTCAGGAGATGCCTTTTTCAGCCTGTTGACCAGACGGAGATCCCAGGTGGCTTGCTTAAACTAGACTACATGTAGGCAGGAGCAGACCCACCTTACATCGACAGGCAGTGACTGTGGAGAGGACGGCAACAGTTGTAGGCCCAGCAACACATATCACGCACTGCCTGGCAGGCTTGAAAAGGCGTTCAGAAGATGCTTTGGGAAGGAGAAGGAACATATCTGTGCAGCTGACTATTTGTTCAGTAAGCAATTTCCAGTGGTCAACATTTTCTTCTACTTTTAGACGATGCGAGTCATGCCAGACAGCCCTCGATTACTTCCCATTTCATACAATTGCAGGTTCCAGCAACGATTCTCTTTTGCTCGTTTCATCAAGCTTTCAAAAATTATGAGGTCATAGGACAGAAATAGCTCCATGCGTTTTAGACAGTTATTAACGCATAATTCTGAATCTATTTTAGAAGAATATGTTTGTGTCTGTTTGATGATGAGCTGATGTGATAATTAGATTTCTTCGCTACATTGATGTGTTTTTTAAAGTCCTAAAGGGGAATTTTGTGACCGTATGTATTCCAGAATTTCACTCAGTGATTACAGAAAGAGTTACTTGAACAAATTTGGTACAGAGATGGTAGAAGGTCCAAACAATACAGAGTGCACAGAGATTCTTGGTTATGAAGCTATTTTTTCTCTAGATGTACAAACTGAACATATTTGATTCTTATGACGTTACCCCTATTCTTTATAAACTTTCTGTACTATTTTATCCTGGGTTTCCTCAATCCTAAGAGCCTTGACTGCATTTTTATGGAGTTCAGCAGTCAGCTCCTTTGTGTTGCTCATTTAGACCTATGGGATGGCCCTTAATTTCAGTAACAGTGAGACGCAATGGGATTTCAGGAAATGCTTAGAAGGTAAAATGGCTTTGGCACACGTACTTGACACAGGAGGGCTGTTTGTGGCAAGTGGCTCTGCCAACGGTCCCTACCTTCTGACCATTACATTTGGCCTGAGAACAATGACATATAAAGCGAGAAAGGACCCAAAGATGTCACTCACACTAGTCAGTGCTCTACTGAATAATGCATGGCTGCCAGAGTACCATGGAGAAGCAGATTATAGAAGGAAAAAGAGAGAGGCAGCACCTCCCCGAGAGGAGCCCGGGTTCTGGATGGCATCTGGATGTAATAGCC
>VXBJ01006444.1:49324-106433 GCA_013400055.1 Nycticryphes semicollaris | reverse complement strand
AAAAAAAAAAAAAAAGGAGAGTCCTTGTGCTTCTGACCCTTACTATTATATTTATAAATGTCTGTTCTATTAATTGGTGCCATTGGGATGTGGGGAGCCTTACGCCATGCACGCCCCCCTGCAGGGAAGGGCTCCAAGAGCCCAGCTCTGAGTAGGTCCCCTTCGCTGGGAAGGAATGCAGGGCTGGGAGAAAGTTGTTTTCTGAGATGAATTGTAGTTGTTTCCAGCCAGAACCTGGCCTTATTTTCTGCCCATAAAATAAAAACAGCTGAATTAGTTTCTGGGTATGAATTCCTTTGGCACACTAAAAATCTTAGTTGTCTCAAGCCAACCATTCTTCTGAGCCCATTATGGAGATACACCAGAGGAGAAGGTACAATAGATTGATGCTGTATACCCCCCCAGTTAGTTCTTTGGGAGATAATATTAGCTAAAGCAATTTAGAGCAGCCCTGAGGCTCTTCTAAGCCAGGAAACACACACACCAGTTCCACAGCCTGGGAAGGAGGGAAGGCATAAGAGCGAGAGAAAGGTATAGGAGCATGGGTTAGGATCTGAGCCAAAGTTCCTGCAGCCAGGGGAAGTCTTTCTATTGACTTCAAAAGGTTTTGAATCGAGCCCTAAGGATGAAGGAACTGAAGTCTGACTGGTTGAATTATAATATCAAAAGAATTTAGCTCCTCTATCAGGGGTAAATTTCATCCCTCCTTAGCTCTGAGACAGAAAGAAGCATGCGAAATGTGCCAGCTGCCCCAGAGATGCCGTTCTCTGAAAACTCTCTTACCTGTTTTCCTGTGAGACTGTGCACCTTCATATATTCTTTTGTACGCAGGGGAGTAGTTCCGTGAAGCAAGCTCTTGGCCAGCTTTCGGGATGAAAGCGCTGGTTATTCTCTTCATAAGTGCGATTGGTTGAATGTAATCTCCTGTCAATGTAGAAAAATAATCTTGAAATTCTGCTGAGAACTTGATAAAGAGGAGTTCAGTTTAGTGCCATTATGAAGAGTCAGAGTTTTGTGGAGACGGTATTGATTTGTTTTCATATAAACTAAAAATTACAGCTGCACATAAGAGCCGGTTTGACTTTCAGTGACCCCAGGGAATTGTCTCTTTCTCTGTAGAATAAAAGCCTGGAAGTCTCTCGCAATCATGTTGTCTCTGTTGTAGATTCTGTAAGAGTTTGGTTGTATTTCTTTACCTGCAAGCAAAAAAGGCAAATTCACGTTAAGTTAATTTATACTAAAGAAATTGGCTATTCATAAAAATGTTTCCGTGTAAATATGAACAGGAGTATTTGTAGGATCTGGGGGTTTGTTACTACAATTTTTCTTTTTTTTCCCCTTCTCAATTCTGTTTCTCTAATTATGGAGTTTCCTTTAATAGTGTTACAAGCTGCCTGTGCAGATGCAAAGCTGTAGCTGGGGAGTGAAGACGTGTTCTTTTGAGTTACAGAGGTTAGCATAGAGCCGGGATAAGGAAACAAAGATGCCTGCAGTAGTGAGATACTACAAATAGTTGCATAAAATTAAAGAAGCCAGGTTTTGTTCCAAATGATTGCCGTGCACCAATGACTACTGATGGCTGTTTGTGATACCAGTGGTTTACTTCAGGAGCTGGGATTCTTTTTTTTTTTTTTTTTTTTTTTTTTTTTATTACTTATTTTTTTTTTCTTTTAAATAGGTTAATTTATTTTAGCCTGAGAGAAGAGTTGCCTGTATGTGACATTCAGGGATGTTTAAGCAGGCAAGTTGGTTTTTTTAACAGTAACATTTTTGGAATGCACTGAATCGGTATATTTTGAAAGGGAAAACACGTTAAACCAATCAGTGACATGAAACTGGATTCTGTGTGCCGGGTGCTAACAGCAGAAACCTCACACAACACTGGGGCACCAGTTTAACTGTTTCTTGTGGTCTAACACACAACTTGGCATGTAGGGCATATGCCTTTGAGATGGACTTTTCATCAGGGTGAATGACATCTCTTTGTAATGTACTCCATGCAAAATCAGCAAAATAGCAGTCTTCAGTTTCATCAGTTAAAAACTTTCCAGGCAAAGTCGTGATTCTGTGATTTGCACAGAGAGACAAAGTTAAAGAGCAGAAAAAGTTTAACCACAAGCATCTTGATAAGTACACAGACATGCGTTCTCCTGTGACGCTGCTGTGCTAAAATGTGGAAGGATCTTGAATGACTGGGCTGGTATGAAAAGTGAAATTTAACCCAGCTACCGTTGTGGCTTTAAACTGTGAGTGTCGGTGTGCTTTGGCACTGGTGGTGTCACTCTCCTTGCTCTTTTAACATGGGAACTGCAGTGCTGCAAGTCAAGTTGTTTGCCTTGAGTAACATGAGCCGGTGGCAGAAGCAGGACTTGTCATCCTTCAGGTTTCTTTTTTCCCACTAAACTAGAGAAGGCTGAGGGAGGATCAGATCAACGCCTAGAAATACTTACAGGGTGGGTGTCAGGAGGATGGGGCCAGGCTTTTTCCAGTGACAGGGCAAGAGAGAAGGGGCACAAACTGGACCATAAGAAGTTCCACTTCAACATGAGGAGGAACTTCTTTGCTGTGAGGGTGGCAGAGCCCTGGCAGAGACTGCCCAGAGAGGTGGTGGAGTCTCCTTGTCATTCAGACCCCACCTGGACATGTTCTAGTGGAACTTGCTCTAGGAGGACTGGGTGATCTCCAGAGGTCCCTTTCAACCTCACAGCATTCTGTGATTCTGTCCCTGATTGTAGCAGTGGAACAGTTGAAGATACTGATTTACAGTAACAGGTAGGGATTTATCTAGAGAACTGCAAGGGAACAGCCAGCAGAGTGTGCTGCTCTCTTATGATGAAACTGAAAAAAGAAAATATCATTAGCTGTTGGTTTGCTTAAAACCTCCTGAATATCTTCTCTTTTTATTATTCCTTAATGTAAAATTATTCTTGCCGGGTTAGAATTTATGTCCCTTTACTGTTGCCTTCTCTGGAGTGCCACTCACAAAACCAGCAGTTGAAAGAATGTTGAGTCATTAGAAGACCCCGAGCCAGAAGGACTGTGCAGGGGAGCAATGGAGTCAAATTATCTCAGTTTTCTTTCAGCCCGAAGCTCCTGTTCCCAAAGTCCCATTCATGAAAGTCCAAAAACAGTGTTTACGTTCCCCCTTTTCCAGCTGACCTTACCAGTTATCCTCTGACCCTGCCTTATGATCTCAAAACATCTGTGAAACCCTGGCAGCTTCAGTATTTGGGGGAGGGATAGCGAGGGGGGGTTGAGGTTGTACAGGATCTTTCATCGCCTTTCGCTTTGGTTATACAGACATTGCAATGTTTTCATGCCAGAGCTTGCATAAGAGTATTTAAAGCAGTTTAATGAATTGTTTCTGAAAGACTCTGTGACACTCTTATATTCTCTTTTATGATGTTGTCACAAGGGTTTGGCTCTTTTTTGTTTGTTTGTTTGCTTTTTTTTGCAAATAACTTATTAGAAGCAGCACTTCTCCATGTGTCCAAACTTTTCCCTACATGGCACTCTCCCACCAGCTGGGAATGGAGGTGATGAGCGCCCTTTGCAGCTGGTGGGTGCCACTCTTGGCTGGCGGATTGGCTGGCACAAGATGTGTTGTGACAGCATGAAAAATGTCGTGCGTTGGCAAACGAACCCATGCCTTCTACCACGCACGCTGCTTTTGGGCTGGGAGTTCAAAAGAAAAAAACATGAGTCATGCCTTGGAGTGGATGGGGTTTGCTGCTTGCTGTAGTTTGAATAAGCCTCTATCTTTAGTGCCAAGACCAGGAGAAGAGATCAAAATTGTTCTTAATCTTAATTTCTGGTGAAAATCAATAAACAAGAAAAGGGACCGTAGCTCCTCTCCCTGGGCTCCACAGTGTCCACTTTGCAACTCAGCTTGTTTTCTAACAAGAGAGGATTTCTCCAGTTTATTATTTTTGGCTTTGCATAAAAAATATCATTATTAAAACAAGCCCATGCCATTAATACAGTCTTAATTATTTAACTAGAAACATGACCCTAGAAACATGATTTTTTTCTGTATTCATTGGCAGTGGAAAAAATAATCAGTCTATTGGACGAATTTTGGTTTTAATGTTGATGAGTTGAGATTTCTGGAAACGATGGGAAAAGTGGCCATAGTGAAAAAGACAGACTCAGTAGGTAAAACTGTAAGTGTGTGCAAGATGAAAAGGGAGCAGCCCTCAAATGTAGACAGTTCTTCGTGGCTTGTATAAACAAGTGCTCCTGTTGTTACTACCTCTGCTGAGCTGCAGGCACCGTGATGATCACACAAAACACCACGAAAAAGGGCAGATTTAGCAAATGCCTAAGATGACTGAGGGAAGATCACAGCTTTCTTAATGACATTTGTTTAACTTTTGCAACCATCTATTTAGCAGGATAGGAGTGGGCTGACTAAAGTCATCACGAGCGTAAAGGACCTAAATGCATCAGTGCCAGAGGATGCAGCAAAGTCAATGTCAGGGTCCATACTCCCCGATGCGGCTGCTATTTCTATCAGCATATAGGGGAAATATTTTTGGTGTAATTTCCTAGAAGTACTCTAGCCGTGGCTACACGCTCAGAAATGAGGCAAGTCAAGATTTTCCTGTGTGCTCTGCAGCAGGGAAAGCATTGCAAAGAGAGTGTGAGACTTCTCTGAAATGACATCTGTGCCATTTGTGAAACATGTTTTCCTTTGTTGCCCACCCTAAAACAAACAAAACAAACAAAACAAAAAAAAACCCAAAAAAGAAAAAGAAAACAAACCAAACCCAAAAACTCCCACCAGCCCCCAAACATACAAGTAGATGCCACATTTACTGTAATCTGTGGGAGGTGCATGACTGATGTGAAGGTGGGCTTTCATTTGGGGCACTAGAAGAATTGAGTACATAAAGCTTTACAGTATTACTGTATATCCATACGACAAGAGTTCATTACGCTAGAACAAAGCGTATAGTGTTCAGGAGCCGTAATCAGCCGTGCCTAACTTAAAATATTTAAGTTAATTTAAAATTTGAAGGTGTAAAGTATACTAGATTGCTAAATGAAGGTAGAATTTAGTACTCTAAGAATGAGTCAGAGAGATCGTCTCAATTCCTGGTGTTTTCTGCAGGGAGGGAGGAAGAAAAGGGAAAGAGAGTGTGCTTTGTGTGCTCGTCCTTTGCCTGCGTGCCTTTGTAATATAATTGCTAGGTAAAAATGTAACAGGGTAAGAAAAAAGCCCAGCATGTCTGAATTTGGTACAGCCTGCTGCATACGTGCAGAGGAGCAGGGGCTTCTGATAAATTCCTGGTGTCTCTGTGCAGCTTGGGAAGGAGGAGCACGATTCTTATTTAGCAGCAAAGTCCAGTATTTCTGGTGCAGTTATAGGAAGGCCCAGATTCTGCTTGCTGTAGTCCTGCCTGGATTTCTTTTAAAGTTGGAGAGAACAAGTGCTCCTGCAGTACACATTTGTAACAACACCCACTGTCTTTTTTCCTTGGCACTTCAACTTTCCCTTTCCTTCGACTTGCTCTTGTTTAAAAGAACAATATATATTTAGTTTGTTGCCAGAGCTGTGCTTGAGTAAGCCTGTCTGAGGCGATAGACTTGAGCTTCCAGAGGATAATCTGAACATCAGCCTTGTTATCCCAAGTGTTGACCCAGCAGTCGCCTGTCCTAGATGGAGGAAATATATCGGGTGAAGTGCACGGCCCTTACGCCAGCTTTACAGTGAGACTAAACGATCTGGAGCACTTAGAAATGGAGAGAGAGAAGGGGAAAAAAAGGTTGAACAAGTGACCGTGCATGGGGGGCTGTGCTGTTCTGCGGTGGGAACTCGGCTCTCTCCCCAGCAGGCTGTGGCGGTAACGTGGCCAAGGTACAACACCACACAGAAGAACGGGCGGTTCATTGTGGGTGGCTTTCGGCACCGGAACTCACAAACCCCGTGTCTCTGCATGTGCAGCAAAAATCCTCGACCACTAAGCCCTGTGCGCCCTTGTAAACATCTCCCTTATTTATACGCACACGTGTATTTGCACACTCCCAGTGTCTGGGTTTGTCCATGTGAGTCCCAGTGTTTGCACGCCCGAGGGTCTGTGTGTAAAAGCTGCCCCCACAAAGTGATGTGCATCTAAACCCGCCTGTACTGGGCCTTTGGAAATGGGACATTTGCTGTCGTAGAGATGCACTTTATCCTAAGAAATGAGTGCAAGAGTTGTGTGACTGCACTGGGAGCTAGGATTTCTAATAAAACAACGCCATTTTTTGTCCTCAGGAGGCTGTAGGATGAACAGCTTTTGAGAATAGGTGTAAGTAGAAACGTGACAACTCTCTGGAAAGATTTACCTAGGTTTCCCAGCACAGACAATTTACATTTTAACTAGCATGTGGTTACATTATTTCTTTCCCCAGGTTTAATCACTAAACACTGAAAATCTTAATTTCATCAAATGCAATCAAAGAATTTTGTATAGTAGCAATTAAAAGTGTAAAACTAGCATTCGAGCTCCAGCAAATTAAACAGCTGCATTGGAGTATTTTTAGCAGTCATCCCAATCAAAATGCACAAAAGGCTTTTATTTTTTTATGGAGTATCAGCCGGGTATAGCTCTGGTTTCCGTAATTCAGCAACCTCACTAAATATACCCACATATTTTTAAAAATTTAGTTACTGATAAGCAAGAAACTGGTTGGTTTTTTGTTTTGTTTTGGGTTGGTTTTTTTTCTGCAAGGCAACTTGGGTGAAAAAAGTTGAGAGGCTTGTGCTGACTGAGTTGCTTTTGCAGAAGGGGAGCTCCCAGCTGCAGTTGAAGTGTTTAAATAAGGGAAACCAAGAGCTACTTTGTTGTTTCTGTGACTTTTACTGTACTTCATGTGTGGCATTGAGTTTTCCATATTGTAAATGCCACACATGAAGCCAGAGGACCTTGTTTCTCATCATTTCTAGCTCCTGCCACGTTGTGGCAGTAGGTCTTTCTATTTATTTTACTTTTTTTTTTTTTTCACTGAAATGCCCAAGCTTTTGTGTGTAAGTCAGCCAACAGAGTCCTACATAATCAGCTATATAATTAACCAAGTGGTAGTTCTAAGTTTCAAGCACCGACATGTTCCACATCCCTACTCTGTTTTGAGACTGAATGAAGAAACTTGGAGGAATTATAGAAGCCTGTGCAATTCTGAGTTGCACTATGGGAATTTGCCTGCACCTCCCTACCCCAGGAGATCTGAGGCCTTAGTCCTGTAACAAGGTTGGACCAAGAAATACTGAGAGGGTCACAGGTTTGGTTTCTGTCCTGACCCCCCTGAAATCTTTTGACCAAGCTTTTGAGTGCAGGATGTAGAGAAGATACTCACAAAGGGACATGGTGAGTCCAAGGCTTGAGTAGAGAAAGAGGTTTCAGAGTAGAAAGGAGAAGGGACTGGGTAGGAAAGGCTGAGATGCACGAGGAGCTCCATCAGTATCTACGCTCATGGAGAACCTCCAGTACATGATGTTTGGTGTAACTGCCACAGCTTCTCTGCGATCTATGTGGAAACCTGACCACTCGAGTTATCTTGAAGCTGCTGTTCACCAACAAAGACCATTTGAGTCATGGTCTGTGGAATAGTTAAAAACTGACATGGTTTCATATCCAGTTCTCCCCTCAGCTTCTCCATATACTTTTTTTCTGAAAAAGAATAAAATAAATTAACACCGTAGGCATCCATTAGGACAGAGATCCTATTTTGGCTAATAAAATCCTAGGGAATCTACTTCTTGGTTTTTTTGTGTTGCCAGTCCTGTGCTGGGAGACTGTATTCTCTCCCCTTCTTCTCACTTCCTCCACCTTCCTCTGTTTCACCTTTGCTCCATCTGGCTTTTGGGCATTCCTGATGTTTTACAGATCATCTCTTGTTAATCAAAGCTGTTCTCCCTCTCCTGGTGATTCGGTTTGTTATTTCTCCTGAAACGCATTAGCTTAAAGTTAATGAACTTTCACTAGAGCTCTTTCCTGTTGCTTGCTGCCGTGAAGCATCAATCAGTATCGCAACAGTAAGTGCTAGTTTAGGGTGGGTGACATCTTTAGAAGGAGGGGTGCAACTGAGGAGGTGAAGGGAAGTGGCTATTTAGAGCTCAAGTCATCAATTAAATTACTCAGTGATAAAGTCACTGTCTTGTTCTTCAGTGATGTTCATGTCATGTTGCTGTGTGGGGAGGTGGTGATGCATCATTGCACTTTGTGATGTTGTATCAGCGCTGGGGATATTTTGGGACAGTGCCAATATTCTGCAAGCTCTGCAGGCACGAGATGCTATAATGAACAAGAGAAATAATTACTCAATTACCCCTCCCCTTACACTGGGAGCTGGGACTGGAACTCAGCTTTCATTTAAGTGCATTTCCCAGAGTGACAGAAGTGGCCTCCTCACTGCTACTAAAACCACATTCTCCGGCTGGCTGGAGAACATGTTTTAATGCGCCTTTATGCCTGCTTTGGGAAGTGACATTATGTTTTTCACTGCACTTTTGAAACCTTTCAACCAGTGCTATAAATAAACAAAACTAGAGTTGCTTCTTGTTGTGGGCTACTGCTAGCAAGCTGGGAGCCCCCCAGATCTCAGCGTAGCTGTCTTAACCCCTGGCCTCTGCCTAAAAATTTATTCTGATTTGAAAGGAAAGGAGAAGATGTTCCCCTGGGAAGGTTATGCAGAGGAAGTGTGTTCTCAGTTGGTGTTTGGAGGCGATGGCGGGTACAGCAGAACTGGAAAATGGGGACATTCAAAACAGGGAGTAACCATTTGAAGAAGGGAAGGACTCATGAGCCCCCAGTTTACTTCACGAGCTGACTTACCCCACCACACTGCCTGGTGCAGTAAGCCTAGAAACGTGAGCGAGGCCACTCTTACACACCTGGCTGGGACAAAAACATCTGTGCTCCCTCAGCCAGTCCTGGCTGTAGTGACGTACAGAGTGCACACCTAAATTCCTGTCATTAAACACTTCTCTTGCCCAAGAACTGCTGCCTCTGAATTTTGTAGACTCACGCTGTGGGAAACTGTAGCAGACACTGAAAGCCATTTTACTATTAACTACTGGCATGAAAATACTATCCTAAGTATATGGAAGGCATGATTATGGTGGCATTAATTAAAAATTCTTATCAGTCTACCCCATTGCCAGTGCCTGAAGAGGTTTCTAAGGGATTTTACCAGCAGCACTGTAAATTATTTGTCAATGAATGATGAAAACATTGGATTGTTTATACTTCAGGGATTACCCTGTTAATAAGTGACTGCCTGCCTTCCACCCCTCTTAATTTTTTTTGCCCCCTTCAGGAAGGTGTCTAAGGTGGGGGTCCATTGTGCAAGTCAAGATATCATGTTTATATTTCAAAAGGCAAGCCGAAGCCCTTAGATTTGGTCTCCAGCTGAGAGAAGCACACATTTAGAAATTACAGCATTGGTATTGGCTATCTGGAGCTGTAGGAAGTGGCTGAGAGCTGGCAGTCAATTAAAACTGGGCTGGAGTTCAATATCAGAGTTAGGCTGCCTGTTTTTGTAGGATGTGTTTGAATCCCAGGCTATGCTGCAATATGGTTTTGATGTAGAAGTATGTAAAAAGGAAATGTAACCCTTAAGAAGCTGTCTGCATTTTCTGGTACAGACAGGTTGTTCTACATAACTCTAGCTCAAGACCATATTTGGGCTGGAAAGTTGCATCCCACATACTGCGGTGCTGATTCTGACCCTGTTTTGTGTGGCGTAAAGGTGGGGTAAAGCTGTTAACTTTGGTGCTTTGAGCAAGGTGCTGTGTTATGGGAATATCGGACCATGACCAAAGAGCTGTCTTTCTGTCTCTAGCACGATGCCAACGTTGGCCTGAGTGCTGCACAGTGGCAGAAAAAAAGAGATCATGCTTCTGTCTAACAAGGAAAGATGTAAACCTTGTACTCTAGAGAGCAACCATGGATTAATTTTTTTTTGAACTGTGGCACCCTTCAGTGATTATCATGATCTTTACCCACACAGATCAGAACCCTGGTAGTAATTTGCTCTGTCTGCTTGCTGTGAGTGAGGTGCCCAGAGCTGTTAGCACTATTGCATTTGGTGTTCACAGAAATATTCTTGCTCTTATCAGACAAAGCAAATCAGATTTGTATTCCAGAGGCCTGCTATCTTTTTTATTTTTTTTTCCCAGTATGGTTTGGGGCTTTTAATAGGAGTGCTTGGGAGCATTTGCGGCACTGTTGTGTATGCATGAAAAATACCACCTCCCGGCCCCACGAGTTGGAGAACAAGTTTCAGAAAGGAATAGTTGCCCTAAGGTCCTTCCCCAAAGACACTGAAACTAATTAAAAGGCTCCCATTAACTTCAAGAAGCTTTGGCTCCGATCTCCGGTGTTTTTGTTTTCAGAGAGGGGACTGTGACCACGGTTTCCAAACGGCGGTGCGAGGCGGACGAGCTCCGGTGGCCTTCCCAGCAACCGGGGACCGGGCCGCAAACGTGTAAAACAGATTCGCCTGTTTGCAAAACCCTCCTCAGATGAAACCATTTAAACTCACTTTAAAAAGAAAGGGCATCATTGTTCCATTTTCTTTAAGGGTTAATTACGCTGGCTAACTAGACTATGCAATAAGGAAAGGATCCAGGGATCTTAGGCCTAGGAGTGAAGTCATGCCCCTTACCAGTAGAGAAAAGAATGGTAATTGCCTGCTGTGAGTATGAACATATTTTGCTGGCTAGCAAAGAAACGGCATTGACAACTGGCAAATCTACTCTGCTGAGGAAAAAATGTATTTTTGAGGCAGGCACACAGCCAGCATTTTCATTCGGGAAGTCTCATAAGTGGAATCAAAACTCTTGCGGAGGTAACATGAAACTGTGCGTTAGAAGGTTGTTTTTTTTAATCCCACATTTAATTCTGTCAACATTTCATGCTGGAATAAGAAAAATATTCCTTAGGTTGGTTTTAGTCAACTCTGTCTTTCTTTTTTTTTTTTTTTTTTTTCTTTTTCCCTCAGTTCCTTTCTCCACCACTCTCCTCAAGATTTCTTTCAGCAGCATATTTGTTCAGAAAGCAGTAGTCCTTGGGAAAATGGTGATATGACCTCCTCTCAGATGGGCCATGCGAGCAGCACCGTGCACTTCGAACCTGGCCCTGAAGTGGGGATGTGCAGAAGACCAAGGGTTCACCTAGAAAGGGTGGTCCTGGTGGGCAAGTGGCAGGTCTGGGGAGCAACAACCCATTCTGATGCACCCCTGTCTTCTGCAGCCCTTCCTGCCCTCACATGTTGGCAATGAAATAAGAATTGTAAATATTTGACTGTGAGTGAACTTCACTGGAGGTGAAGTGGCAGAGCTGAGACCTCAGAGACAGGCCATGCCTTACACAGTGCATCTAGCAGCATTAAGCACAGAAATGAACTGTTTTAGAGTCATGCTGGATTAAGTCCTAGGATCATGTCTATAAATACATTTAGGCCTTATTTAGGTCTAAGATAAGCAGTCTTCGTAATTGATTCTCTGCAAAACTCAAGGTGGACATACTGGGAGTTGTTTGGTATTAAGGTTTTCTGAAAATTTTCTCTACAATGTAGATTTGCACCTAATCTTTTTTAATGTAATTAAGAACTGAGCCTTTCTGAAATATTAACCCTCTGCCTTTGTGCCTAAGGATTTATAAGGAGCTGGAACTTTGGCTCATAAATCTGTATACAGGCACTTAAACAAATAGCCTGGTTACATAAAGTGCTGAGCACTCAGCCTTTCCGGCTGATTTTCTAGGGTTTGGCCTAAAAAATAGCCTATAGAGCCGAGCTCCTATTCTTTCCTTTCCTCCCACATTTTTTAGTGGTTTAAACTGTGTTCCTCTCTATAGAGCTTCACTTTGCTGTCACGTCTGCTCTATTTCCTGTATATCACTTGCAAAGTGAATCGCTAAAATATGTTGCGTGCAAAGTCTGAAATCACAGGTATCCTGCAATTGCTAGAACATGATGCCCTTTTTGTACCAGAAGCTTCATTTCAGTAAAATTCTTGACAGCCCACTTTTTAGCTAAACCTCTGCTACTCTTTGTGCCTGTCCTGCTCTTGGCATGCTTCAATGTATAGCTTGTAGTTGGTGTATGCTTATGGTATATAGTATTATATATATTATTTTGGTAGTAGGAATTAGCCTAGGGTCACCTTCGTACTTTGTATACTCTGGCGAACAGCTTTTAGTTCTTGACATCGGACAGAATTTTATCCAGAGAAGTGAAATTTCTCAAAACCATTTATCTTAATCATTTGTTTCACCAGTCATTACTCTGACATATAACTTGAAAACTGCAATAAATACTCTGTTGTTTAAGTTTTAGCTTAGCAAGTCCATTCTGTTCAGTTTTCTGATCTTTGCTGATGCTCTTTGGTGTAGTTCTTTATCACATAGAACTCTAGGGGAAATAAAATAAGTATCTGATGCCATAAATGTCTAACTCAGCATGTTTCTTTCCCCGGTGTTTAAAAGACTTTCTAAATGAACAAACTTGTTGCCAGAAAATTGGTTTATTCAGGCTTTCCTATTTGTTACAGAATAAGTAGCATAACAAATACAAATGTGCAACAAAGAGTTGTGGAGAGGTGGAAGAGCTTTTGATACAGCTTTAGAAGGCATTAACATGGCCTTATTTATGGATTAACTTTAAAAAACTATTTGGAGGCAGGAAATAGATGCTGAATTTTCTTTAGAAATTTTTTGCTTTGTGTTAAGAGTTTTCTGTTTTGTCAGTTTTGTGATAGCACTGCAGTTGCGAAACAGAGAACAAAATAAAAATTCCTGAAATTCTTAAAAGAGCAAAAAAATCTCAGATGATTGTTATTGCCAGGAAGTCAAAAAAAAAAAAGATATTTGAATAGTCTGTCTGGATTTCCTCTAAACAAAGATGAAAGTAATTTTGGAGGGAACTCTGCTTAGAATGGATCAAGATTTTTTTGTGCTGCATTGTTTTACAGTACTGCCAAAAAATGTAATTGATGGAGGTAAATACTAAATATATATTTGTCGTTAACTCTGGAAAGTATGTTTTGTCTTTTTACAAAAGTGTGTATAATAACTTTAATAGGATTGAAAAGCGAGGGGCAGACAGAAGTCCTGTATAGAGTCAGGGATACAGTGCACCTGCCTGCCATTTTATTTGGCCTGGGTATAAATGGAGGGCTTTGGACCACGTTGCCATTAATCTCTCATCTTCCGTTATTATTCAGAAATTTAATCCACAAAAATACTTTAAGTGCTGTATTACGATCCTTTGATTTCTCAATGATTTTCCTCACAGATCTTTTTCTCCCTGTGTGTTTATCGCCTTCCTGCACACACGGAAAGTCTGGGCCTGTTCTCAAAGGCCAGGATGAAGTTTTCCGAAGAGAAAAAGAGTTCACCCTCACTTTTGAATTGTAAAGCGCTTCTCAAGGGAGGCTGAGCCCTCCTAAACATCAGAGGAGAAGTGAGCATGAGCAGACTTTGCCGGGCTGAGCCCTTCAGAAGCAGGGCTGGCTTTGTGCCCGAAGGCGCTTACTGAAATTAGGAGAGAGATGTGAAATAGAGCCGTACTCCTGGCGTGTGAATGGAAATGAAATGTAGAAGGGGGTTCTAGATGTGTTTCATTATTGTAGGCTCTGGAAGAATTACAGAAGTAAAACTACAGCCCTTTCCACTCTCCTCTGACAGATATAACTGCAGCTCCAGTCAAAGGAGGCTGTTCTCATCCATCAAAAAGCATGAGGTAGAAACCTCAGCTCCAGACACCATGAGGGTAGTTGTTTGTTGTTTCAGTTGTTTGTTTGTTCAGAAAGGCATTTAGAATATTATTATTATTATTATTATCATTATTATTAAGTGCTGGTAATTGAGAGGTCCAAATAATAATAAAAAAAAATCCCACAGATTCAGCTTCTGTCCAAAATTCAAATAACTCGTATTTTTGAAGACCCAGTTAACTTAATTTTTAGTTATTTTTCACAGCATCACGGGATGGTTGAGGCTGGAAGGGACCTCAGGAGGTCCTCTCCTCATCATTTTCAGCTGTTACCTTTGGGCTTTGAGCAGATTTGTGAAACAAAAATGTGAGCAAACTCCAAAATGCTGTCTCTGACCTGACCTGGAATAAACCTGAATGATGTGGAGATTTGAGAGTGAAAAGATTTTCTTGTGAATTTTTCAGTGTACTTTGAGAAAAAAAATAGATCTTGGAACAAACTCCTTGAAACTTTGGAGAAACATTTAAACTCTGGGACAGTCACCAAAACCAGACTTAAAAAAATAAAAGGGAGTACTAAACTGCAATGAATGTTTATGAAAGAGGCAAGATTGTCATCTGTGGGCATCAAACATCTCTGCTTAAGAATGGAACTGTTGGCAGCATGGGTTTAGTCAGGGCTGGGCTGACGTAGTGCTTTCCCTCAGGTGAACTGTGTGCCCTGTGTCCATAAGCTTTTAATTCTTCCATTCTGCGGAAGAATCACCCCAAAAAAATCTCAATATTCACTGTTTAGAGCATTAGAGAATCTAGCTGGTGAATTTTTTCATTTGCAGCAATGCAAAATTGTGACTTTGTTATCAATTTCCATTCCCCTTTACCCATGTTGTTCTCAAAATAGGTGATTGAGGGTTAATTTGGTGTCATCGCTCCCAGAAGCTAACTGGGACAATACACTTGATTCCTGGGTAGTTTCACCTCTCTGTCTGACCTGTTGTGATCTTCACCCATGGCTTCTTCTCACACATGTGTGTGGCTCTCGACGCCACCTACACCCTAAGTCACCATTACTACCACCAAAAGCACTTTAGAGATACACCTGAACTTTTGTAGAGAAAGCTTCCTTCTAAAAATAAAAGGGTAATTCAAGTTCGTGTTCTTTTTCTGAGACAACCAGCCCATGTGTCAGCTCCTGGAAACACCTGTTCCTTCAGCTTGGAGGGAGAAACTCGGCTCCTCACCCCATCTTATTGCAATCCTCTACTAGAAAATGATTGCGGACCACTTTAATAATTGCTTTTGTTTGTTTGTTTGTTTTTAGTTAATAGGAAAAAACAGAAACATTCCAAACCAAGTTCAAAGGGAACTTGGTCATCTCCATTTCCCCATCCAGTAGAAAAGGGGTAAAAATCTGTTTTGAATTTAGCTATCAATCTAGAGGTAAATTCAATTAAATGCGAAAATGTTTGAAAGCTGAGTAGTATTTCATTCCAACTGCACTGCTGGTTTAAATGGGATGGTGGAAGGGGGAAAGGGCTTAAATATTCGGTGTTTTTATGATTAAGCATCCACACACACACACCTTCTCGGGAAACAAAAGGCAAAGCATGTTTGGAACAGCTTGTTGCTGCAGTGCTTCATGGCCCCAGTGCCTCCCCAGTTCGAGAAGGACAGGGAAGTGCTGGGGAGGGTACAGCAGAGGTCTACAAAGATGATGAGGGGCATCTCTCTGATGAGGAAAGGCTGAGGGACTTGGGTCTGTTCAGTCTGGAGAAGAGAAAGCTGAGGGGGGACCTGATCAACACCTAGAAATACTTCAAGGGTGGGTGTCAGGAGGATGGGGTCAGGCTTTTTCCAGTGGTACCCAGTGACAGCACAAAGGTGAACGGGCACAGACTTGAACATAAGAAGTTCCATCTCAACATAAGGAGGAACTTCTTTGCTGTGAGGGTGGCAGAGCCCTGGCAGAGGCTGCCCAGAGATGTGGTGGAGTCTCCTTCTCTGGAGACATTCAAACCCCACCTGGACACGTTCCTGTGGGACCCGCTGTGGGTGACCCTGCTCTGGCAGGGGGTTGGACTGGATGGTCTCCAGAGGTCCCTTCCAACCCGATATGATTCTGTGATTCTGTATGGCTAGAGCCCACACTTTATATATGTTACAGTGGACTTCCCAGTCAAATGGAGGAAAAGAAAGAAAAAAAAAATTCCTGAATTAAAACAAGCATGCTAATGGAAGAAAACGCCTTTTGAGTGATCAGTGGGCAGAAGGAGAATAATGCTATTTAGAGTATTCCAAAGGCAGGGAAAGAAAGCCAGTCTGGCTTTTAATTCTGAATTCCATGGGCTGGACAGGGAGGGAAGTGTATCTCTGGTATTTATTTCATGTGAGGATTTTGTACTCCACAAGTGGTCTGTGTCACTAATGGATGTGGAGTATTCTTTGGTCCTTGCAGGCTCAGCAGAGTGACTGAGATCCAAGTTGAAATGAGAAAAATTAAATTACTTGCATAGAGATGAAGGCTGCTATTCACCAACACGTAACAAAAGGACATAGTACGAATAAGCATGTTCATATTCAGCCTACCCGGGAAGTTGGGCATTAACAACAAACCTGCTATCGGCCTGGTGTTGTCATCAGGCAGTGGTACTGGTTCTAACGCAGATCTTACTCACGTTCCTGGTGCTAAAGACCACAAGTTGGTTGCTTACACAGCCTTTTTTGTAATACGTCAGGTCAAAATATGGAACCCTAGTTTCAATTCTCATCTCGGACACTTAGGCTGTGTCATTTTGTTGTCAGGAGGGTTCACAGTTTGAGCTGAATGCCTTGGTGCTCCCTGTTGCCTGACTGTTGTCTTACAGCCTGGCACAGCTGTGAGAGACTCAGCTGGGTGAGAACCCAGAGAGATCTGATCTCAGCTCAAATCCCACCTCCACCAGCAGAATGGATATAGCTGGTTGAAGTCCGGGAAGCCAGGCAGGTGACCAGACATCCAGATGTGGCGGAATAAAGGAAAGGGTCAACACATCCAAAAGTTGGGATTTGTGAAATGGGAAATGGTACAAAGATGGGCTACAAAGATGAGGGACATGGAACATCTCTCTGCTGAGGAAAGGCTGAGGGACATGGGTCTGTTTAGCCTGGAGAAGAGAAGGCTAAGGGGGGACCTGATCAACACCTAGAAATACTTCAAGGATGGGTGTCAGGAGGATGGGGACAGGCTTTCTTCAGTGGTGCCCAGTGAGAGGACAAGAGGGAACGGGCACAAACCTTGAACATAACAAGTTCCATCTCAACACGAGGAGGAACTTCTTTGCTGTGAGGGTGGCAGAGCCCTGGCAGAGGCTGCCCAGAGAGGTGGTGGAGTCTCCATCTGTGGAGACATTCAAACCTCACCTGGACAGGTTCCTGTGGGACCTGCTGTGAAGGTATTACAGGGGGGTTCTGAGTGCTGTTGCATCAAATGCTATGGGAGGAAGCTGGGGTGGTAATAATATTGATGTGCCGCTGCTGAAGCTTACGCTATCTGCTAGATTAACCTACACTGATTTTGCATCCATTTGTATGGGAAGATGTGTATTTTTGACATTAATTCTGCTGCCTGTTTAAATGAGACATGCTTTACAATGTAATTAAGCAGCCCTTCTTTTCACACAATTGTCAGCTTGCACTTTTCCCACTTTGCTAATGCCTTCAATGCACAAAAGCCATGAAGAAAATCTTTCCGTGACATGATGGCATTACCAGCTCTTTTCAAGTGGGAGGACTGTACTCCTACACAGCAGATTTTCCCTGTGTTGTGGTATTCATGCAGCAAAGAGCTGTACTTCTGAAGGGTTTCTTGTTTAAGCTCTTTCATGCTTCTTGCCTTGGAGACTTCTTTTAGACTTGTAGCCAAGAGGAGGTCAGGAAGTGCTCCACACTGCAGCTTCTTTTGCTGTATGTGTTTCTATGTGGTTCTCCACAGATCCGTGGAACACATTCCCTTCCATCTCTCTCCCTTTCAGAGTAGTTTATGTTTCATTATTTGCAGATGGAAAAATGACAACTTGACAAACAGGGGAGGATCTTTTTATTTAAATCGTTGTCCTCTTTCAGGCTCCCATGTAATCTAGTGGGGTGATACTGAGAATGCAAGAACCGATGGGGTTTTGTTCGCCAAAGTGCATGAAAAATGAACTTCCGTGCACGTTTCCATGGGAGGTTATTTATAGCTGTCATTCTGCTGATGGAATTTGCTCATCTTTGTGACTTTACGATTTGACCAAACTGATGCCTTTACTCCCTTTGATTTCAGTGGGCTGGGTTTGGCTTTACAAAGTCTGCATTTTCATTGCTTTTGTACTTCTATTTTTTTCAGAGCTAAGCACACAGAGTAACAACCAGGGATAAATGAAATCTTGAAAAAGCCACTAGGAATTCAGCAGCCCAAACCATCCCATCTAACCCAAGACACACAAGCTCCACTCCCTGGTTTTGTTTATTCTTTTCCTACGATGATTTACAGCCAAGACACGCTAGCTGTGCGCATATCCCAGTCACAAAGCCCAGGAAAGACTTCCTTGAACCAAGATGTGCTGCTAAGCCTTGTCTAGAACTTTCAGATTCATTTAACTGTGAGCACGCAGTCAATCGAGTTTCACAAATATCTGGGAGTGATCTTGGTTGTGTTAGTATGAGCTCTGAAAAGTGGTGGAGTTTGAGGCCAATGTCGTGCCCACTGTTTGTGCCAAGTTACTTCTCATGTGCTTCTTTCCCTGCTGTTACAGGCTGAGAGAGTTGGGAGGTTCAGCCTGGAGAAGAGAAGGCTCTGGGGAGACCTTAGAGCAGCCTTCCAGTCCCTAAAGGGGCTCCAGGAGAGATGGGGAGGGACTCTTGATCAGGGAGGGGAGCCATAGGATGAGGAGGAAGGGTTTGACACTGAAAGAGGGGAGACTGAGCTGAGATGTGGGGAAGAACTTCTTTGGTGTGAGAAAAGGTGGTGAGAGCCTGGCCCAGGTTGCCCAGAGAAGTTGTGGCTGCCCCATCCCTAGAGGGGTTCAAGGCCAGGTTGTCTGGGGCTTGGAGCAACCTGGTGTGGTTGGAGGTGTCCCTGCCCAGGGCAGGGGGTGGCTCTGGAGCGGGTTTTAGGTCTCTCCCAGCACCCCAGGTTTCTAGTGTAATAACCAAGCTTTGGAGCACTTTGTGACCATGAAAGCAAGCAATTACTTCATAGCAGCATATACTGGCACGAGTCTTTACTAGGAGCCAAACCCCTAAACTTTCCTGTATCCTATGTTATTGAAATAGGTGTTTTTACAGAAATTGATGTCATGGAATCAAAACAAAATGCTTCTTTTTGGCTGTGCTTTGCTCTGAATCATGGTTATTACTGGAGCATAGCAGAGTTCTGCTGTTATCTTCCACCTTCTCCCTCCAAAAACCAACCCATAAAAGACCTGTCTGGATTTTAGGCACCTGGTTACAGTTAGTTTCTTATTTTAAAATAGCTTTCAAAATAGATCAGACATTACACCGTTAAAAACAATTTTCCCTGTAGGTATTGAATATCAGGCAGGGCTTGTAGTAATAACTGATAGGTATCTAGAATAATCTTCAGTATGGACCGAGACTACAAAGATCTGTCAATCACTGCATCTGACTTTAAACACAGATGATTTGAATTCGTGTTAGCAGCATGAGGAAGTCAAAAAGATGGAATGGTGCTGTCGGAGAAAAGACGATAGGATTACCTCTGCTGTTAGCCTTTCCTGCTACTTGTTTGAGATACTAAATCAAGGTGAAGTTTATGAAAAAGGCTGCAACGGGGGTTTCTAACTCTTCGTTCCTGCTGGGATTTTCCTATTATAAATCTGCTGTCAGAAATAAGTGCTTTACTTGTGGCTTAATTTTATGCAGGCCCAAACACCTTGGTTCAACACGTTTTGCCAGAGACAGTCTTGACTGTCTTAATGCAACAGAGTCCTCATTAACAGGGGCCTGTGAAAAAGAAAAATGCACACATGCTCTTTTGTCGCTGGTCATTCCTGAGCAGTCCGATGAAAACTGAAATAAAACATAAATCCTGAGGTGGTGTGGAGCCGGTGCGGAAACAGAAGTGTTTGAATCACACAGCTTATGTGAATTATCCTTCTTGAGGAACGTTACACTCCACCTTTTGAATGAAGTTTCATTAATGTGGTGGAAAGCTCACAGTTTCTGTTTTGTTCTGCTGTGGCTGCTGGATTTAACGCTACCCCCAGTGCCCACCCCCAGAGCAAACACCTCTGTTGTGGTGATTTTCCCCGTTTTTTTATCCAACTCTATAACAGTACAATCGACAAAGACAATGGTTTCTGGGAAGCTAGTCAGACTTGCTCGAGCGGTTCGTTCTCCATGCAAGGGCCATCGAGACAGATGGGTAGCATTTTGCTGGTGTCATAATGCATTTGTCCCTTTTGTTTGGAGTTCTGCAAACATAAAAAGTCAGGATCAGGCCTCAAAAGTGCTAAATGCCCATTTGGATATCTTCTCCTGATTTTGGCACTGTCTGCTGTACCGGGCTGTGTTTCAAATGTGCACTGAGTAGATTGGTCATTGGTGTCTGTTTTCTCCTTCCCAGGCCGGGGATGTGAAATTTGCCATTGTGCACTCAGTACTGGACATAGGACTTTAAATCAGTCCCATCTAAAAGAAATCATTAACTTGAAGTCATAGGAGAGGGAATCTCACATCAGAGGAAAAGAGATCATGCCATTCCTGTGATGAAAGGTGGCCTTACCCCCAACCCAGCATCTGCTTCTCTGTTGCTTTAATACCAGGTCTGAAAATCCTCACTGAACCGAGACCACATCCCTCAGGCAGAGGCAGTGTAAGAGTCAGGCTCAGAAGGAATCCCCTGCTGTGAAATTTGGGATTTCAAAATGCAGTTTTTTTCCAAGTTGAAAGAAGACTCCCATGTACTGAACTTTAAGTAAAATTTTGCCTTATTTTCCAGTCTGGTCACTCAACATATTTATGTTTTAACAAAACCAAAATATTTTCATTTTGATGTGCTTTATCTCATATTTTAAGGTAGTCTAAGAGTAACAAAAAAAAAAAAAAATACAAGAAGTACTTTTTAAGGGAAAGCCCCCAAAAAATCCATTCAGAGAATGTGGTAAAAAGGCCATTTTGATATTGCCAGAATTGTCCCTTCCTCCTGCTTTTTTCATATTCCCTCCTTCCCCCTTCCACAAAGAAAGTGGCACCATTTTGCCAACGACTTAGATTTTATGGAGCTGCACCTTTTTGACGGGATGTGGCTCTGCTGTTACTGGTTTTGGTGATGGGTTCCTGATGGAGCAGTCAACTAAGGAGACCAAAAGTGCTTCACATTCTCTCTGCAAAGCTCTTTGCTTGTGGTGAATCCATGGGCACCTTCCTCAGGTCAGGGTGACCACCTCCTTGCTGCCTGGCTCAGGGCACCCCAAGTTAACGCATGTAAACCCCGTGGCTGTGTTGCAACCCAAGGGATGTAGGGGTTGAAATTTGTCAGCAGACTTCTTTCTTTTCACAGAGTCACGGAATAGTCAGAGTTGGAAGGGACCTCTAGAGTTCACCCAGTCCAACTCCCCTGCTAAAGCAGGGTTACCCAGAGCACATCACTCAGGGCTGCATCCAGCTGGGGCTTGAAGGTCTCCAGAGAAGGGGACTCCACACCCTCCCTGGGCAGCCTCTGCCAGGGCTCTGCCACCCTCAACCAAACAATTTTTTTCTCACATTTGAATGGAACTTCCTGTGTTCCATCGTGTGCCCGTTGTCCCTCGTCCTGTCACTGGGAACCACTGAGAAGAGTCCGGCTCCATCCTCCTTTAGCCAACCCTTCAGATCCTTGTCAGCATGAAGAAGGTCTCCCCTCAGCCTTCTCTTCTCCAGGCTAAAGAGTCCCAGCTCTCTCAGCCTTTCCTCATCAGGGAGATGCTCCAGTCCCTCCATCATCTTTGTAGCCCTACGCTGGACTCTCTCCAGCAGTTCCCAGTCTCTCTTGAACTGGGGAACCCAGCACTGGATGCAGGATTCCAGTTGTGGCCTCACCAGTGCGGAGCAGAGGGGGAGAATGACCTCCCCTCCACCTACTGGCCACACTCTTCCCTACTGGCCCTCTTGGCCAAAAGATGTCTCTGTGGAGATGCCTTTTCAAGTGAAGGACTATGAGGCAGCATAACCCAGCTTATTTTCTCTCTGTTTTCATGTGGTTCTCCTGACTTAACACACCTCTCCATAGCCAAGAGCTCACCAAAGCTCTCTCTCCCCAAAGAGAGGGTCTTCACAGTGTTTGGAGAGAAAAGGGCAGATTTTCATGTACAGGTAGGGCACTTCAAAGCACCCATTTTCCAGATATAAAGTAGCCACAGAAGTGATTTTCCTGGTGAGTCTGAACTGTGAAGTGGGAAAAGGGAGGCATATTCCAGTGAGTGCCTGTGGGGAGCAGTTTCATTTTCCCGTGTGCCCCCACGGCAGATGCCCTCTGCCCGTTTGGGTGTTCTACTCATCCACAGCTACTGAAGTCTGTTGAGCATAAGCACATAAGAACATGCCTGATGTGCCCAGCTGCAGTGGGTAAGCTGGGGTTTAACCATAGCAATTGCGAACTTGGGAGGTGGGGATGGTTTTTATTGGGGTTTCTTTTTGTTTTGTTTTGTTTTTTAATTAGCACCTTACAGCCCAAGTTCTCAGAAAAACCTTGAAGCGTTGATCTAGAATCCAAACTGGAGGGCATTTCTGTGTCAGACAGGTATCTGCAGGTGGGTACGGCTCTCAGCGTGCACAAATCAAGGATATTTTTAAAATGTGCTTTGGGAAGAGCGATGCCAGGGAGGCTGGAGAGGGGCCAGGAGGAAGGAAGAGGCCTTCCTGGGGGTGGGAGATGACTTTGAAGCATGACCCCGAGCAGAGCCGGGGTGGGCAGCAGGGTGCCCTGGCTGCAGGGGCAGGAGGGGAAGGCAAGGGGCAGAGAGGAGGAGGAGGAGGAGGAGGATGCACGGGCAGGGGGCCTGCCAGCAGCCAGGACAGCAGCGTCTGGAGCCAGGGGAGTCTTCAGACAGGTTATAACAAGCAATTTGGGGGGAAACATGGCCAGTGTTTTTTTTAACAGCTGGTTTGACACAATGAAGGTTGAGCAGCCCCCAAAGCAGCCCCAAGGGGAACCAGCAGTTGAAGGAATCAGGAGACCAGGGTTTTATTCCATCATCTGCAGCTATTTCAGGAGTGACTTTGGGGATGCAGCTGATGTCCTTGCTCCTTGGGTTCCCCAACCCCCCACACCACCAAAAGGTGTTGCTCACCTTGATGCTCCCCCTAAATTGAGATGTCAGAAGCGGAAGCCTCTCCCAGCAGAGTGGGACAAAAACCACTGGAATTAAAATATGGCAAGTTCAAAACTGTCAGAGGGAATTCCTTTTTCAGATGTGCTGATGCAAATCAGGGCTAACACCAGTGACTAAGGTGAACTGGCGTCAGTGGGAAACCCAATTAAGCGGGGTCTGCTGAGTGCCCGTGCAAGTAATAAGCACACACTCATCGAGCCCTGACCCAGCTCTTCTTCTGTAGTTTAATTTTTTTTAATAAACCATTTTTTGCCCGCCTTTTTTAAGACAAATGTTGAAATGAACCTTTGTTCATGTAAAACACATTTGCCGTATGACTAATGGTTATTTTTAAAGCACTGAGCAAAGTGTATGCATGTGTGTGTCGGGGAGACAAAGAGAGGGAGCCTTTGTGTATTTGCTGTGGTAATTGTTTATGAATATAGTTGTTTTTTCCAGTTATCCTTTCCAATTATGATACATCAGCAGTCTTGTCTCAGCTTCTCTCTGCTGAGGCTTGCGTGCAACTGTCGAGATTCATGCTTTCAGAAGTGTGTGCTGCACCTTCAGCATTGATTTTTATTCTTAAAGTGCCATAAGGCAGAGAGAGAGAAAGTTTTGGAAAAGATGGAGTCAAAAGTTAAACCATGGTCATTCCAACAACTGTGTGGCCATATGGCTAATTTCGGGGCCTTGGTCTGAAGTGTTATTTCAGATCCAAAAAATAAAGGGGAAAGCGTGAAAGGCCAGAAGTCATGCTAATGCCTGCAGTAGAAGTTCAGCCCAGAGTCAGGGATGGAGAGTTTGACCTAAGGCATGGTAGAGCGGTGTCACAGAAACACAGTATGGAATGGAGAATTAATTCCTTCCGCAACAGCAAGATTTTGTAATCTTGCTCAAGCAAAAGCATGGTGGAAAATAAGAGAGCTGGCCCATGAAGTATAAAGTGATTTGCGCTTGGAATAAATGAATGGACAAAGTCCTATCCCTGTATGTCAGCAGTAAAAATCCCACAGACTTTACTAGGTTTACATTTTACTTATAGTTTTAAGTACCTGGTGCCCAGCGGACGCAATGGTTTTCTGTGATGGATCTCCGAATCAGGCACTGTGTAAATGCCAGATACATCATAGCATCATAGAATTAACTGTAGAATGGTTTGGACTGGAAGGGACCTTAAAGCCCCCCTCCAGATCCACCCCCTGCCCTGGGCAGGGACACCTCCAACCACACCAGGTTGCTCCAAGCCCCAAACAACCTGGCCTTGAACCCCTCCAGGGATGGGGCAGCCACAGCTTCTCTGGGCAACCTGGGCCAGGCTCTCACCACCTTTTCTCACACCAAAGAAGTTCTTCCCCACATCTCAGCTCAGTCTCCCCTCTTCAAGTGTCAAACCCTTCCCCCTCATCCTATGGCTCCCCTCCCTGATCAAGAGTCCCTCCCCATCTCTCCTGGAGCGCCTTTAGGGACTGGAAGGCTGCTCTAAGGTCTCCCCGGAGCCTTCTCTTCTCCAGGCTGAACCCCCCCAACTCTCTCAGCCTGTCCTCACAGCAGAGATGCTCCTCCCAGCATCTTTGTGGCCTCCTGTGGCCCTGCTCTAACAGCTCCATGTCCTTCTCATGTTGGTGACCCCAGAGCTGGAGGCAGCACTGGGGGGGTGCCTCCCCAGAGCAGAGCAGAGGGGAGGCATGCTGCTGGCCATGCTGCTGGGGATGCAGCCCAGGGTAGGGTTGACCTTCTGGGCTATGAAGGCATGTTGCTGGCTCATGTCCAGCTTTTCATCCATCAGAACCCTCCAGCCCTTCTCCGCAGGGCTGGTCTCAATCCCTGCATCCCCCAGTCCACATTGACACTGAGGATTGCCCACATCATTTGCATGTTTAATATGAAAGCGGCTTTTGTTTTACAGTTGCTGCTACTGCCATAGATCGTGGGGACTGGTTTTCATTAACATGCTTAGGCTTTTGTGATTTAACACTATTACACGATCTGAGTGTTTGAAAATGACTTGAGCGGGCCCGATCCACAGAGTCTGCCACGTGTCTCGGTGCCCTTTCCCAGGGCAGGAGTCATTTCTCCCAGCTGGCATGACGGGATTTCTTCCAGCAGCACAGCAGGGAGAAATCCTTCCAGGTTTCAGAGGTTGTGAAAACCCGCGTGGTTTAGCAACCCCTTGTTCAGCCACAGAAATGAAGGGTCTCCGTCACTTCCTTCCTCGGGGATAACACCACCACTGTCATACTGTAGTGGGATATTTTAAATTGATGCTGTTTGGGTTTGGAGCTGGAAGTCCATAAGTGCTGCCGTGAGGCTTCTGCTGTTTGAGCATTATTTCACGCTGGCATTTTTATTTGAAGATCCAACCTTCGCCAAGAAAAGGAAACTTTTGTACTTCTCTTTTTGGGTTACATCTTCCAATTGGAATATTTTCAAGCACAACAGAGTTGAATGTGAGGGAGGAAGATGAGAAAAGGGAACCAGCTAGAGGAGATGATGACTGCAGTGGGGTGCTCTGCAGTTTAATCCTCTGGGGACTGAAAAATGCTTTCAAACCAGTCGGATGTTGCAACAGTCCAATAGAGAGAAAAATCCATGTCTGGTCTAGACCGACCAGAAACTAAAAACAAGGGACACTTTGAATTCTGAGACTCTCACCACAACTGAAAACAGTGCTCGGGCCAAGCAACTGGAAAATCGGTTTCTTGGGTTAGAGAAATGCTTCCCTGAAGAATCAGAAGCAGCTTTCTATTTTAATTGGTAAAGAAACAATGACATTCTGAAGCATCGGTTCTATGACTTGAACCCGGTGCAAAGGTTTGCAGTCAGGGCCATGAAGAGAGTTGGTTTGTTTCATACGGAGCTCAGCAAAACGCTGCAGTCAAACCATTTTTTTCCTGTGACCTTTTCTTGCCATTTGGCCACTATAGACTATCATTTGTCACAGAATGGAAAAACCAGATCTGTCTCCGTCATGTACCAAAGAGAAGGCTGAGTGTCAGGAAGAGGCACAGGGGCTGGGGCTGAGGGGTGAAGCCCTGGATCAGGAGAAGGTTAGGAGAGACCGCCTGCCGGGAGACCTGAGAGTGCCCCAGCCAGGGGTAATTGAATGCGGTAATTGTTAAAGAGAGCTTTAAAAAGAAATGTTGAGTAAGAATTACTTACAGGGACCTTGTTTTAAGAAGGAAGTGTAGTAAATTTCAGGACAAATTTTTAAGTGGCAATAGGACAGGCATGGCCTATGCTGTAGGGAAAATAAATTTGCTGAAGTAAATGACTCCTTTCACTCAGTCAGGCTGCAGTGTTTGTCTTTGGGGTGAAATGTGTGTTTCCTCCACTGCGCCGGTACAAGGAGGAGGTCTCTGGGGACCTTAATGGTCGTAACGCTTGGCGATGCCACCTGCTCCTCGTGGGACCAGGGGTGAACTGTGCAGGGATTCGCATTGCAGAATGTGGGGTGGAATCAGAAAACTCTTCTTGGATGTGGCAGAGATAAGTGAGTAGTATTGCATTTTGCAAGAAATGAGAGAACTTAGGGTTTGTTTTTTTTTCCTCTTAGTCCCACACTTTTAGAAACTGGCTTATTATTACCATTCTCCCCGCTGTGGAAGATGTTAGGCTAAATATGGTAATTCCAAGGAAAAGCACCATGTATTCTTATGGATTAAAGTGATACGTGTGTCAAACATAACCGTATTTTATGATTAAATTTTAAAACAATATTCTCTTCAAAAAGATTCGGTCCATATACTTGAGACTGACAAAAGTAATATGATTCATCCAGCCTGTATTTTATCAGTATTTGAAGCCTCTCTTTTACAGAAGAGCACCACAGCACCTCAAGGCAGCAAAAACCCAAGGGAGTTTGATGGTGCTGGGCAGGCTGCTCTTGTATTGCTGTGATTTGTTCTTGCTCTTGCAGAACTGCAGTAAAGCAATGTGCAGACTGACCATTTTTTTCCAGACAATTAAAAACTGCATTGGTGGAGAGAGAAGGAAGAATGTCACATGTGTCTGTTCGAGCCTCTCAGGCTCTGTGGCTGTAGGATAGCTCCAAATTCACTCTTCCAAATTTACCCTTTCTTTTCCTCATTTTCATCTGACCGTTAGAAAGCACAGCTTCTCTGCAGTGTTTTGTAAGGACAAGATGATGTGTTGGGAACATGCCATATCAGGGATGGAAATTGGGGATCAGGGTAAGCTGGTGAGGGGTCTGGAGCACAAGTCATATGAGGAGCGGCTGAGGGGGCTGGGGGTGTTCAGCCTGGAGTAAAGGAGGCTGAGGGGAGACCTTCTCACTCTCTCCAACTCCCTGAAAGGAGGGGGTAGCCAGGGCGGGTCGGTCTCTTGTCCCAAGTCACAGACAATGGGACAAGAGAAAACGGCCTCAAGTTGCACCAGGGGAGGTTCAGATTGGAGATTAGCAACAATTTTTACCTTGAAAGGGTTCTGAAGCCTTGGGATGGGCTGCCCAGGGCAGGGGTTGAGGCCCCATCCCTGGAGGGATTGAAAAGCTGGGTTGACATTGTGCTTAGAGACATGGATTAGTGATGGGTTTTATCAGGGTTAGGCTGATGGTTGGACTCGATGATCTTAAAGGTCCCTTCCAACCCAGGCAATTCTATGATTCTATTCTAACTCAAGAAGGATGACCTGGAACTCTTTAATGTTTGCAATGCACATTTTGGTGTCTGGGAAGGGGCCAGAAGTACCTTGCAAGTGTGTGTTTCCTGCGTGCAAATACTGCATGCAAGCTCAGGCTTGTAGGAAATGCTTAATCTGAAATTTGTTGCCTGTTGCACTGGGCTTAGGCCAAGATCTGTTCACTGATTTTCCAGCAGTGCGTAGTCTTCCTCGCTTTGACTAGCCAAAATACATTTTAGGAGGCAGCTGCCAGTTGCCAAGAAGAGCCCACGTGCAAGCACATTTCCATCTGGGATGACTCACGTGTGCCCAGTGTACGTCCAGTCTCATATCCCACTCTGCAAACAAAATCCACTGATGAATTAATTCTCTTCTCGCTTCAAAGGGCAGTCAGAAGATGAAAGTGAAAAAACTGGACATCTTTCAAAAAATTACATTATATGAAAAATAGGTCATTCAGCCAGATTGCAAATCATAGATTTTTCAAAAATGTGAAATGTCAAGCAGTCCTATTTGAAAAAGTATGTGTTTCCTTGCTTGTTGCATATTTTGTTAGTGATGGAAAAAAAGCATTCAGAAAGAAAAAGACAGTGTTTTAACTCCTTCTCAGGATAATGCCAGCAATATTCAACTTGTTTGGTTCAGGCTTATGGCGATTATAAACACAATGCAGTTGTCCTTGCTCAGTTTCTAATTCTTTCGTAATAGAAACAGCAAAATTAATTGGAACCGTTGTAAATATAAGAGTGATGAAACAGTTCCTGGTATTTCACAGCTTCTTGTGAAGACGCTTGATTTTACTGAACGTGTCATCTGCACGGCTGATCCTTCTGAAGGATCCACTGAAGGAACATGGATACTGATATAAAACCCCATATAATACCCCACTGGCTTCTCACATATCACTGACTCAGGCAATAAAATATATAATTGTGATGCTAATTAAATTGCTAATTTTAAGATGCGTCTTTAAGAAAAGGATTGCTTGTACCTACCCAGAATTAAAACCAGAGCTGTCAGTCTAATTCAGTGTAACTGTCAATACTTAAAACAATACACAGAAGCTGCAACTCCTTAGCTACTCTTGGAGGTGCAGGGCTGAGGAGGTGTAAATCCTGCCCCCAAGATGAATGTAGAACCTGCTGCCTGCCCTTTACCTGGTGGTACGTATATTAGCAGAGCAGAGGCCTCTAATTACATAAATCCTTAAAAAAAATTAGGTGTTTAGTAAGCTGTTTGAGCAGTACCAGTGCTGACTGCCTAAAACTGGCAATCCAAAACTCAAACAACAAAGAAAATGTTGACCCAAGCAAAACAGGATCTCAAGAATTAAAACCCTAACCCAGTGTCATGTGCAGTCCTCTCAGATATAATTACATATTGGATTCTAGTTTATCCTGAATAGGGCCTGCTATGTTTTTCCATGCTGTAAAAATAAATAACAGTGATTTAAAACCCTGGAAAGTCCAAGCAGGTAATAAACATCCCAGCTCTGTCTGACTGTGGGGTCCTCTGTGTTCTCTGTGAACGTTGGGTCCCATTCAGCCCCTCTGGGCATCGCTTCTGCAGGTGCCGGGGGGTTGCCCAGGGGTGCGCAGGGTTCCCCTCTCCTTTCCTTGTAGTTGCAAAGCCATGATCTGTCCTTGAGGGGCCCAAGACAAAGGTCAGGCACAGAGCAGGCTCGTCAGACCTCGTGGCTGGGCAGCATTCAGAAACTAGTACTTTGCACACAGATTAAACAAAACCAGGTTGGTATGGAGAGCTCATACTTTGTTATCAGAGCAACTTCCACAGCTGGAAAAAGCAGGCAAGCTTTTCGACAGACAAGACCACTCCTGGTCTGGAACAGAGGCAGGAGTGTTCAAAGCTGAGGACAAGCTGAGAACAATTGCATTGCTCTTACTCCGTCACGTTAAACAGGGCACTGTTGGGACTGATGGGCCACCTCCTGGAGCCTGGAGAGCCTCCTAGAGCCTCATCAGGCTCTGAGTTAAAAAGAAAGGGTGTTTGGCCCAGCTATGTCACTCTATATTAACCCCACATATGGCTCCACCAGACAAACATCTGTCACCTAAACATATAATGATCATTTCCACTGAGGAATTATTTACACTAAAAGGTAGGATGGCCATAAGTGGGCAGGACTCTAGGCTGAAGCTCTGAAGTCAGCCCTCTATTCTCCACTAAGCTGCCGGTCTACTGAGTGGTCTACAGCAAGCGGCTCTCTCTGTCAGCTCCTGCCTGCTCATGGCCATGGTATAACTGCCCTCCTCACAAAGCCCTTTGATATCTACAAAGGAGAAGGGTTACACAGCAGCCATACACTTCATTACTAGCTCTTTTTCATGTGGTTCCTTTAATAGACATTTGGGTTCTGATTTAGATCTTCTGAACAGGGTGTAACGCTGCTGCTGCTGGTAGCAGCTCTGTGTTTGCCAAATGTGACTGTAAGATTCCAGCTACTGCTATGTAAGCAGTTAAAAAGTTCTCTCTCTAAACTTCCCAGGGTCAGATCTGTTCTTTAATAGGGAGAGGCTATTTATGTTCAGGAATACAGAACTGTCTTCATCCTCCTGAGCCATTAACTGCAATGGGATACCCAGCCTGAGGAGGCACATGTGGAAACAAATATCTGTGTAGACGTTCCCAGATTCTCCCAATGTATAATGAATATTTTTGTTACACTTTTCGCACAGAAAAAATGAACGCCAATGCATTTCACCTTATTCCCTCTTGCACATATCATGCACAGCCAAATGTACAGATGTGTAACCCTAATAAGGCACCATGGCCAGGGGATGTACTGTGAGCATTTGTGAGTAGGCATACATCCGTGTTAAATAGTGCGGAATATCCAAAAAAGCTATGGCAAATAAACATTCAGGTTGCAACGCCAAGCAACATTGGATATTCCAGAAAGCAGGTTTCCTGGGCATCTTTAATTAGCCCTCTTGAATATTTATGATGATACAGTTTTAATTACTTGATAATGTGTAAGGAGTTTTGGTTTTTTTTTTATTTTCTTAACACATCCTTGTTTCAGCCAGTCAAAGGGGAGGCAGTTTTTTAACCCTTCTGGTTTTTATCTTTTTTCCATTTGGGTCTCCGGCCCCAGCTCTCCTGTTAAGGATCCAAGCCGTGGGCTGAACACGGAAAACATTCATCCCCCTCTGACCTTTTGTTTCTCCGGTGCTCCCATGACAGCACCTCAATGTGCCCCAAATCCTGCTGAACCTATCTCTGCAACACATCCGTGCAGGGGGAGAATGCCATTATCTCCACGAAATTACTGCTGTCATGCAAAAGCAGTGATGCACAGGGAGAGAAAGGGCAAAAAATGTGGGAATGACGGCTTTGGGCGAAAGTGGGGGGAGAGATGTGGGAGCTTTCGCAGGCGCAGCATTTCCTGAGCACTTTCTCCCTCAAAGCAGGGGCGCAGTTGACTTCAGCTCTCGGCCCTTCTGCATTTCAGACCCCAGGTGTCTCTTGTTGAGCACCCAGAAAATGAGGCCAAGCACTCAAGAGGGAGGAAATTCCAGAATGATGTCATCATGCCTACCCGTGGGGAGGGGGAAGGAGCTAATCGTGCCCAGGCAATCCAAATGCTGGCATTTGCTAACATTTTAGCATTTGGCTCACAACCACATCATTCTTTTAGCTGAGTTTCTCTGGGGGTGTGTATACATTTCTCTGTAAATAAATAGGGACATCTGAACTGTGTCTAACCTGCTAAAAACTATTGCACTACCTTCCCAGTAAAACTGATTTATTGATGTGTGTGCTCTTGCAAAAAGGCATGGCACGTGTTGTAATATCCTTTACTTATTTTCTCTGATGCAATTAAATCTAGGGAAATCTAAGGAAACTTGGTTTTGATTGTTCCCAGGAGAGGAAGGAAGGGAAGTAAAGAAGATCTACGGTAATAGGTGCTGAAGCATCAATAGACCCTGCCTCGCCCCAGCCATGCCTCAGCCATTCATTCCTTCACTGTTTTAGAAGCAGGAATGGGGACAGGCAGGGAAACAGTTCGACAGCCAAAATCAGAGGGACTGAGGACGTCTAGGGGACAGGGATAAATTTGTTTCACTTCATTCTGAAAACCCTCTACTAAATCTCAAGTTCTACATTTGCTACATCATCCTGTCCCCATCCATTACCAAATTACAAGTAAGGCATTAAAACCCATAGCATACTGACTTAAAAAATGCCAAGATTTTAAATTAAATCTTGGTTTGGTTTTGGTTTGCTTCCTGCGAGCTTTCTCAAACCTTCCCCCTTCTGAAACCTCCCTGCAGAAGGCAGACAGGTTGGAAACAGGTTAAAAATGGAAGCCGAAATCCATATGTAAACAGCTGGCTCCAGGAGCTGGTGCTCGAGGGAACAAAAACTTGTAATGCCAGACTCACAAAACTCTTGTGGGAGTTGGCTTTTCATTAGGTATCCACCAGAAGCGTGTCTGTGTGCATCTATCTGATCTGTGCACCCGTGCAATCCTATCTGCGTGTGGGTGGGTGTGTGTGTATGTGCCCGGGGTTTAGCGGAGCCTTCACTCTCCACGGCGCCCGTCACCCTTCTCTCTTCTCACACTTCTCCTCTCTTCTGTGAAACTGGTGTGTGTGTGTGTGTGTGCGCGCACATTCTTCCATCCATCCCCATCTCGACAGTGTCACAGAAAGACACTGAGAGGCTGGAGCGGGTACAGAGAAGGGCAATGGAGCTGGTGAGGGGTCTGGAGAGTACGTCTCAATAAGGAGCAGCTGTGGGAGCTGGGGTTGTTCAGCCTGGAGAAAAGGAGGCTGAGGGGAGACCTCGCTCTCTCCATCTCCCTGAAAGGAGAGGGTAGCCAGGGGGGGTCGGTCTCTTCTCCCAAGTCACAGGTGATGGGACAAGAGGAGATGGCCTCAAGTTGCGCCAGGGGAGGTTCCACATATCAGGAAAAAATTTTACACAGAAAGTGTTATGAAGCCCTGGACTGGGTTGCCCAGGGCAGGGGTTGAGGCATCATCCCTGGAGGGATTTAAAAGCCAGGTTGACATCATGCTTAGAGACATGGTTTGGTTTTCGTCAGTGTTGGGTAGATGGTTGGATTCGATGATCAAAAAGGTCTCTTCCAACCTGGACAATTCTATGTTTGGATGATGGCAGAGGGACCTTTTTCCTCCTCTCCCCCGTGTGTGTGTACAGCAGCTGAGCTTTTCTCACTGACTCCCTGCTGACAGTGTCGGATGTTATCTAGCTTTCAGCCCGTGGACAGAACAATGTGTTTACCCTGCCAAAATGAAACACCCTGACCTTCTCTCTAAAAGCTTTTCTCTATAGCCCTTCTCTGTAGGGAAACGTCATTGCCAAGGGAAGCACCGTGATCACCCTGCCTTTACTCCACTCTGAGGGGCTGTTTCCTCTCATGGTCTGAGAAATCCCTGATCAAGGAGCGGCATTCATCAGCAGTGCTTTTAGTTCTGGAAATGCCTCCCCATCTGTGCTGGGGCCCTTCTCTCTTCCCAGCCTGGGGAGCACATGGTTATCCCAAGCTTTCCCTCTTCTTCTGGCCACGGTTACTGGTGGTAGCAGGGAGCAATGGTAGACCTTATGCCAAGATTTGCTCTTTTTCCCATGAGGGAGAAGCACATCTGTCCATGCCGAGTCACTTCCTTACAGTGTGTGGGTAAGCCATGCTCTCCAGCCAAGACGTCAGCTAGCAACACACGTTCCGTGGGCTTCTGGGGGAGAAGTCCTAGGGCAGGCAACATGGTGGGAATGGTATGGTGCCTATTACGTTATTGAAAACAAAATGCAGCTGCATGTTACTGTTGGCTGAAGGCAACCTGTCAGCACCAACAGCTCCCCAAGATGCCAGGACTGATTGCAGCCAGCCTTCACAGGAGAAGGTGCCAGTAGCCCAGCAGCTGAGAAGTGTGAGGTGTCGCCCCCTGCCCCAAGCTGTGTTAAAGGGGCTGTGCAAGAGCAGAAAGGATGCCTGGAGAAACCCCACGGTGATGGGCACATTGCTTGGGAAGCTCCAGAGGAACCACAGCGGTATTGCTGATGGCTGAATGTCCAACATGCATTCTGTCACATGATGGACCAAACCAGGGCACCAGTGGTGATTGCTAGACCTTGACGGTATGTCAAGATCCAGAATCACGCCAGAGTAATTCCTCTGTAGCCCACAGATTTGCGCATCCATCCATTGTTAATTACTGTAACTTACTCTTTTCAGACCAGCTCTATTTTTTGGTCTTCACAGAATGCTATGGGGTTGGAAAGGACCTCTGGAGATCACCCAGTCCAACCCCCTGCCAGAGCAGGGTCACCCAGAGCAGGTCCCACAGGAATGTGTCCAGGTGGGGTTTGAATGTCTCCACCACCTCTCTGGGCAGCCTCTTCCAGGAGTCTGCCACCCTCACAGCAAAGAAGTTGCCTGACTCTGGAAGGCTGTGGGTCCCTGCCCTCTCAAGGGTGCAAGTGGGTTGGGTGCCAGCCATGGATCATGTTGCTGTAGCTGGAAACAGGTACCGAGGGTTAGGAAGGCTTTGAGCCATTCTGGTGCATGGTGGTCTTTCCAGGTCTGGTGTATTATGTTTTTGGTCTGGACAACCAGAACCCATGTAACTTCAAACAGGCACCAGGGGAAGGAATGAATGGTTTGCCCTCCTGAATAAAAGGAGAACATGTGAGTGTGGGGAAAGAGGGGAAGGAAGAGAGGCATTTGCATAGGTCAAGAAAGGTCTTTAAAACATCTGGCAGCAGTAACTGACATGTGTCAAATTTTAGTGTTCATTAAATTCCTATTAATGCAAGAATGGTTCCTAAGCTCCAAACGCCACTTCTGGTTGCTGTGTTCCTTGAGTTGATGGCCATGACTTTTCAGAACCGCACCAGGCTTGTTTGCTTGCTAGTGGCTTCTGACCTGAGGTCAGATTTCTATTTAACCCCTTCCCGTAGGTCAAGAGACAAATTAATCTGGTGAGAATTGAATTGGAAATGAGGTGTCTGGATAGCAGGTGTCCCAGCCGGGGAATAGCTGCCAGGCTAAAACATGTTTGCGTCTGTTCTTATGCCATCCGAGAAGTCATCGCCGAGGTCAGGGAGATACTCAGCCAACATCTGGGGTGGGAAGTTGCCACAGGGAGCACAAGTGGCAGGTGCCCTGTGCTAGCGGATTATCTTGCAGTCTGAGGGGAAATGTCTAACTATAAGTGTAGATGGTTCCATGTATTGTGTGCTTTGCTTTACCTGTGTTCACTACCAGGTTATACGCGTAAAGAAGACACACATTTTCCATCATTCTTAAAGAGGAGATTCTCACAAATCTTTCTCTTCCTTTGTTTTTTTGTTTTTTATTTTTTTGTTTTGTTTTGGTTTGGTTTTTTTATATAGAGGATGAAGACGATGAAGAGATGGTGGAACCAAAAGCACAGGATGACTTGGAGACGGAAAATCAAGACCAGAAGCAGGAAGTGAAAGAAGGTACTTTAAAAAATGAAAAGGATTTTGTTACAGCTTTAAAGGAGTGACTCCTGCAAGTAGTTATTCTCATAGGTAGTTTCTATTATTGAGAACACTGTGAAATCGAAACACTCACCAGCTTTATTGATTCAGAACCACAGGGGTGGCATAAAAGCAGTAAATGGTATCCCAGGAACCCAGCTGGTGGGTCTGAGAAGCTTGTGAGAGGTACAAGACTTCAGCTGTTTAGAAGCAGCAACACGTCCTCATAATTTGGGAACGCAGTAGAGATTCTTGGATTCCAGGACTGGTACTTACTTGTCCTCTGGCTCAAATCGCCTGCTTACATGAAGGATTTAAAACACAAATGCCTGGCATTCCAGTGGCTCCGTAAAGTTGGTTGGTCTTCAGGGGTACTTAGAGCCTGTAACTATCTGCCTGCTTGAAAGGGGCAAACTTACACCTAGTGGTGGTCAGGAATCCTCCAGCAGAAAACCATTTCACTGGAAATGTTAACTATCAAAATAAATTTAAAAAAAAATTGTAGGAGCTGCCCCCAAGGAATGTAAGGCCCAACCTGAAGCCAAGCAGGTCCAGCTCTTCTATCCATTTCTCTGGACTGAGACACCATCTAGGGTTACAAGAGATAAAAATTCAGGCTACTGTTTCTTTCTGGTGCAGGCAAAGGGACACGGGTCAAAGCGGGGCATTATCTTGTGAAAACAAGATAAGACACGTGTACAAGTGGTGCACTGGGCATGGCAGATGTGCTGGCTGCCTCTCATTTGCTTCTCTTGGGCTCGTTCTAGCTTTCTGCATTAGAAGAGGGATGCAAAATTTGAGAATTTAGGAGAGTACTGGCTGTTCTGGTGTGTCACCTTGAACAGTCAGCGCTCACCCCTTTATGGAGCAGGGGAAAGAGCTGAAATATCAGTAGCTCCAGTCAAGGAGTTTCTTCCCCAGCATTTCTTGGCTCTATTACCAGGACTGTTCACGATGCTTTTTATCCTCTTGAAAGGTAGCTTGCTCCCTCAGGTAGGGTCTGAATCCCTCTGTGCAAGGGGGATTATTATCAGGATGATTCTGTGACCTTGGCTTGGATAATCTCGCAATGGGAAAAGTAGAGATTGTTTTTACAGAGGAGCCCATGAAATTGTTAACTGTGAACAGAGCAGGGGATGCTTCGTTCTCATCTGGGAGAGCCTGGCATGATTTACACCACAGTCCAGTAAACCTGAGCCTGTTGTGTAGTGCCCACATTTGCTGTCCTCACACTCTGAAGTGAGTTGCAGCACCAGCCATGCTGTTGGGGTATAAATGGGCCTTTCTTCCCTCTTGAGAGTGTCAGAGACATCACCCAGGCCATAAATCCTGCGGTCTCCGTTGCTCATTAGATCCTTGCAGAAGCACTAAGCGAGGAACTCGCTCCTCCTGCGCTTCATCCTTCTGCTCCTCCCCTCTGTTCCATCTGTGTGTACACCCCCCCCGCGGCCACCACAGCCATGGGTAACAGTGGTGACAGCAGCAACAGGCATCACAAAAGAGTCCGCACAGGCAGAACTGAAGACATGAGCAAGAAAAGTAGCAACATTAAAAAAAAAAAAACCAAACAAACAAACAAATCAAAAACCATACTTTTTTTCCTGAAAATGACACTTTCTCCAAAACTGTGTGGTCAGCTCATGTATGGGCTCTGTCCGTAACACAGTATCTCCTGTTCCGATGACAAGGAGTCATAAAAAGTGATTTCCCTGTACACAGTGCATATCCCCTGTCCTGAGTTGGATCCAGCTGGATATCCCTCCAGTGTTCACCTTCCAGCTCATCCCCACCCCCTTTTATTCCCACATAAAAGTAACGCTGGCACTTGTAACTGGGGAGAAAGCACAAACTCCTGTGTGAAGAGGAGAACAGAAAAAAGATATCAAAAGGCATTCCTGAACTGATTTATTGCACTTTTTCGTGGGCTTTCAAGTTAGCTTTTCATGTACTTTGCTGACCAAGCAATCTTTGATTTCTCTGCTGTGCTTTGGTCTGGGAGCAGTGCTCCCCTCCCCTGCCTAGCCGCCCCCCCAGGCCAGCTGGGCTAGTTTAGTGCGAGTCTCAGGTGCCCGAACTGTAAAAGCAAGGTAGAGCTTGTTTTAGCAGAACCGGCTTTGTGAGGTGCTGGCACTTGACTGGGTTCAAGGACAGAAGAAAACACACTTACGTCCCGATAGAAAGTGACCTTGGCCTGTAACACATGTTGTGACAGAGGGAATAGTGATGTGGTGGTGACTGGCACTAAACGCTGTCACCCAAACGAAGCAGCCGTCCCCAGACTGGCAGGATCTGGTGTTGTTCCCTCCTGTGTTGGCTTTAGCCTTTTCACCAGCAAAATCCCCTTTTCCTCTCTCCAGTAATCACCCTTCTCATGTTCTGAGCAACGGTCAGAGTTTGCAGCCATCGTTTGTGTTTCATGGGAGTGATTAAAACCATGTTACAAGTCAAACAGGAGTTTAGAAGAACATTTCCTGTCGGTGCTGCGCTGTGTGTGCCTACTCAGAATTAATAGCTTTTCTGCAAATTAGCACATAATGGGTTAAAAGCATGTTTATGTTGGCATTAAGTACTCTGGCTTCTTTTTCTCTGCAAGGCAAGACAATATTTTGCAAACTTTTTAAAGAATCTCTAATAGATATTATAGTGGCGCCATTCACACTGCTATATAGTAGTTAAGGCTGTGTCAGCACTTCCATTATGAATCCTGTTTTTCAGGGATTTATAACCCAGCCGTAAAAATTTGCTCTGGGCTGAAATTTGGTTTCAGCTCAGGGAGCACATTTTTTAACAGATTAAAAAAAAAAAAAAATCAGCGTGGCCTTTTTTGAGTTATAGGAGTGTAAGGGAAAAAAAGCCCAAAACATAGGGGAGAAAAGTGTGGGGAGAGAAAGGCAGACTATTTTTTTCACGAATACAACTCAAAAATGGGTCAGGATGAAAAACAAAGCTTGGATCCAGTCTGTTCAGTCTCTCCCTCCCCAAGCCAACAGGACAGGAGTGCTCTATTTTTATAATGGTATTTTAAGAGGAAATGTGGTATTTTTTTTTCTCTGTGGTTTATAGGTAGTCCAATTTAATTCTATAGCCATTTACTGCATGCTTAATTTCCTTGTCTTTCCCCTCACCCCGACCCCTGCACGCTCCAGAGTTGCTCAGGGGATGGGGGGCTGTTGGGGGGATTATTCAGTTGTGGTGGCTGTTGGCAGGGTCTGACCCTAGTTCTGGACCTGTCTCAGCACTACCATGAGGCACATGGTGCACCTGCATTAGGGCAGCCTCTTGGGCACAACATCTCGTGGCGTGGAGATGCCGAGGGTAGGGGAAAAGTTTTAGCCCCCCCAGAGCGTTTCTGGAGGGGGCTGTGAAGACTGGCTTGTTGACCGTTGGAAGCATATGAAGCCTCGTGACCCCCCTGCCTGTTTTCCGCCATGTCTCGAGGACATGGTCTCTCCATCATTCTTGGAAGAGTGTGTGATACCTGCTGGTGGACTGGGCTGGGCTCTGCCCATTCCCAGCCTCTCCTGACCGCGTAAACAAGAGACTGGTACCAGACTGTGGCATCGAGTGGGCTGGGGCTTTCCACCACCAGAGACCTCTGGGGCTCCACCTTTGTAGCAGTAGAAACCACATGAACAGTGGGGACGGGCTGGGTCTTGAAAGTGGGCCTCAACCCACGTTTATCTGAAGCCGTGGATATATCCACAGAAACTGGCATGAAAGTGATGAGGGAGGCAGAGACCTGCGGCTTCAGAAACCTATTGTGCCCTCTCTCTTGCCCTGAGCCTCCAGTGTCCCTGCAGCAGGCTGCAGTGGGGGAGATGGTTTAGCTCTGGGCAGCTCAGGCGTTGAGGAGATGCAGGACAGGTTGTGGCGGGGTTTCATAGAATCATAAAATGGTTCAGGTTGGAAGGGACCTTAAAGGTCATTGAGTTCCAACCCCCCTGCCCTGGGCAGGGACATCTCCCACCACATCAGGTTGCTCCAAGCCCCAAACAACCTGGCCTTGAACCCCTCCAGGGATGGGGCAGCCACAGCTTCTCTAGACAATCTGGGCCAGGCTCTCATCACCCTCACACCAAAGAAGTTCTTCCCCACATCTCAGCTTCATCTCCCCTCTTTCATTTTAAAACCATCACCATTATCCCTTGTCCTATCAATGGATCAATCGGACAATCAGTGGGAACAGCCCCGCCTGCCACAGATTTGAATTCAAAGCTCTGGACTCTGCTCCTCTGGAACCAAAAAATCCTTAAATGCACCTCAAAATCTCCATTTATACGTTTGGCAATTATTCCATGCAGGAGCTTACATTTGAAAACATAACAGGAGCAAGATATGACATATTTCAAACCAGGATATGGCGCATATCAAACGAGGGTATGGCACACATCAAGCCTGGCATGAAAGTGGGAAGCACCGGGGAAGCCCAAGGATGGCAACTTGTTGGCTGGCAATGGCTAAAAGCTGCTGGGAGCCACTTAGCGCCTCGTGGTTCTCACGCTGCACATTTATGCTGTCCTCAGTCGTCAGCACATCTCAGGTTTACACGGGTTTAAATGTACACCGAGAGAAATAATACCGCTCTTAAAAGGGTTTTACTAATCTCCTTCTGTCTCTCATTATGTCTCTGGGCTCATAACAAGGCTGCTTCCTGTTCTACTGTTTTTATTAGTTCACCCTTTCTTTCATTCACTCACTTAGTCCTTTTGTTCTTTTTATCTTTTTTTGTTTTACTTTAATAGACTTCATTTCTGTTGTCAGGATTTTACAAGTGCTGAGATTTGAGGAGAATATTTTTTGTGTTCTGTTATACATATTTAAATGTGCGTCTTTTTTCTTTTTCTTTTTTTTTTTAATATATTTTTTTAGTTCCCCTGGTATTTAAATATTTGTGAATTTGGTCCTGCACTGTTATCACAACTATTTCTATTCTATTTACTACAAACGTCCTTCTGCCAGATAAGAACAAGTCTGCAGCCTTTTTCAGTCTTAGTTCCTAAGGATACAAGGAAATGTTTTAATATGAAAATATATATATTTTTTTTCTGTTTTGTCCAAAGAAATTTGTGGACAAAGGACCTGATGTGAGATACGGTATTTCTGAGGAAAGGCATGGTGTACAGTGTCTCTCCTTTTGGACATACCTCAAATTTTCTCCCCCTGCAGTGTCCTCCATGCATACAGAACTGCACAGTGGTTTACTTTTAAATGTAAATTCCATTTTATTTTGTACCGTATTATACCTTAACATGAGCACGGGGCTTCTTCGGTACCTCATAACCCCAGAGACACCCGGGCAGCACCCTGCGTGTGGGTCCTCCATCCCACCAAGTGGATCCATGGATGGTGGACTCCATGGTGAGCTTGGTGACTCCACCATGGGTCCTCCTGCTGTGTGGGTCTCTCTTTGCAGGAGCTTTCATTGCACTCCAGGCCAGGCAATAAGCACGGAGCTTTGAGCCCCGGCACCAGGTTTTGTTAGACCCAGGAGGTTGGATGTGGTTTGTTTGGTTTTCACTCTAGGGAGAGAAGATACTGGAAGGCAAGCGCTGTATTCTCACAGGGGATTTCTGCAGATATTGTCACATCACACAGGTCTCAGTGACACAACAAAACAAGAAATACTTTGATCAGCTACTTGTGTTTCTCAGAGTTTCCCTTGAAGAGAGCCTGTGTCTCTTGAAAGCTGAGATCAAAGTAACTGTAAGTTCCCAGATAGGAAGAAAAATTGCAGAAAATTACATGGATTCTTTTTATTTTATTCAGGGTAATGGACAGACAGGGAGAAGGAACAAGGGGAAAATGGAAGTAGCTCTGAAAGATAAATGGTTAGAAAATCTTCATATTTGAAAGAACAAGCCTGTCTGTTTTGGGGTGGGTTTTTTTGCTTATGCTTCATGTATTTGCAGTAGTTACAGCAATGTTTTGCACTGGAAAAAGTAATGATGTTAACATTCTTGTGAGAAGAGATTGCCTCAAATAAAACTTCAGAGGCAGCCGAATGAAAGAAGAAAATAAGGTTAAAATATGAAGCTTAATATCGCCGGGGGGCATCTGGTGTGTCAGTCTGATGAATGAGGTAACCTGATTTATGCCCTTACCAACTTCAGCCAAGGTGTTTCTGATGCCGAGGAGGGTTTAAGAGCCTGCTGGCCTCCCACGGCTGGCCGCTGACTGCGAGGCAGAGTTTTGCTGAGGTGGAACTGCAATCATATGTGTCTCCATTGCTTGTGAGCACTCTGCAGCTCCCAGGCTGTTATTTTTCGCCTTTTCCCTCTCTATTGATTTTTTGGGTTGCGTTTTCTTTGCCGGTTATAGTTAGCAAAGGGCTGAGTAATAAATTTATATTTCCAAGATGTAGAGAAGATTTGATTTAGCAAATAATTTTTACCATTTGGAGCAGTTTAAAATGAGTTTTCCAGTTGCCTTTACAGTTATTTTCCCCTCTTATGCCGTTTTGCTGCATTGTCATGCTTGTTGTCTTTGATTCTCGGAAAGCAATGCTTTAGTGGTGACAGTGGGATATTGCCTCATTATAGCCTTCCTTGCCAGATGAGTTCCCTTCGTGCCAATTACTATTCAGCAGTGGATGCTGCAATAGGTCAACCTGTATTTTTTGCTAGTCATTCTTTTTTTCTTTTTTCTTTTTTTTTTTTTTTTCTCATGCATCGCTCCTGTCTAAAGCACTTAGAGGCGAATTGTGCTCCTGCCTTGGTAATTGTCGCTCTGCTACGCAGGGGGACCCCGTGGTGAGGATGACGGAGATATTCTCTAGAAGCTAGAGCTCCACGGGGACCACTAACCTGGTGGCAGGAGGCATTGGGCCAAGGCCATAGGAGACCATCAAAAGCTAACGTTTCGAATTTTCTCAGCAGATTTGTCTCCTGAGGGCCAAATCGTTCCTCCACCTTTGGCATTTTTCCTACCCTCTATATTTAGCCCCTGCGCAGCGTGGAGATTTTTGTCTTCCAGTGCTAAGGCTTTGGCCAGTTGAGGCAAACTTGAGTGTGGTGATAATGGCCTCTCCTGACCACAGGGGGTACGCTGGAACCTGGGGGATCTGAGCAGGGCAGCGGTGCTGGCCACGTCACCGCTCCTGCCTGCTGTGGTACCTTTCAACCCCTCCTTGCTCCTGCCACTGGTGGTGGCATGGCTCTTGGGCACCTGGGCTCAGGAACTGAGTGTGAACCACAGGAAAATCAAGCAGCGAGCAAGAGCTGCACCTCCCTGGCAGCTGTGTGGCATGGCACAGTGACAAGAAAACAATCTCAAACTGCGGCTTCAAACGGTGTCACTCGTTGCTTAATTAAGTGAGTGATGGCTGGTGCCAGGTGGCCAAGAAGGCCACCAGCATCCTGACCTGGATCAGGAACAGCGTGGCCAGCAGGAGTAGGGCAGTGATGGTGCCTCTGTACTGGGCACTGGTGAGGCCTCACCTCCAGTGCTGTGTTGAGTTCTGGGTCCCTCACTGCACGAGGGACGTTGAAGGGCTGGAGTGTGTCCAGAGGAGAGCTACCAAGCTGGTGAGGGGTCTGGGGAACAAGCCCTGTGAGGAGAGGCTGAGAGAACTGGGCATGTTGAGTTTGGAGAAGAGGAGGCTGAGGGGAGACCTCCCTGCCCTCTCAACTCCCTGAAAGGAGGGTGTAGAGAGGTGGGTGTTGGCCTCTTCTCCCAAGGGAATCATGACAGGACCAGAGGAAATGGTCTGAAGTTGCAGCAGGGGAGGTTCAGACTAGATATTAGGAAGATGACTTTACTGCAAGAGTGGTCAGGCACTGGAGTGGCCTGCCCAAGGAGGTGGTGGAGTCACCATCCCTGGAGGTATTTAAGACACATGTAGCTGTGGCACTGTAGGGCACGCTCTAGTGGTTGAAATTGTATGGAGTGGGTTGTGTTTCTGTGTATGGTTCAACTTGGTGATCTCAGAGGTCCTTTCCAACCGTAACAGTTCTGTGATCTAGCGCTCTTCATACTCGCCATGGCAGCTGTACCAGCCACATTGAATATATATGGTGGCTGGCAGTGCCCCCCCTGCTGCCTTCTGGCATATTGGAGAGACAGGGTAGGCGTGGGCCACTTTGGATCCTTGCAGTAATGGAGGGGGGTGGTGGAGGTGGGGGAATCCCGAAATCGCTTCGCCTTGGCCTGCGTACCTGTTACATTTTCAGGGTGCTGTATAGGGGACACCCTGTCTGAGGAAAAATTGGGATCTTGGAATAATTTTGTGTGGGAGATACCTCTATGGGTCATCTGGACCAGTGCATGGCCAGAGCAGGGCAGAGAATAGTAACACATATCAGTAAAAAGTAGCATAAAATTAGGGTTAACTTTTACCATCATATTAAAATGTGTTAGTAGACCTGGATTACTCTAGATGCTGAGGTTGTAGGTTATGTGGTTGGGTCACCATCCCTGGAGAAGACATGTGGATGTGGCACTTAAGGACATGGTTTAGTGGTATACTCGGCAGTGTTAAGTTTATGGTTGGGCTTGATAATCTTAAAGGTCTTTTCCAACTTAAATGATTCTGTGTATGACCGGGCTGGGAGTTACATGTGTGTGTTCACTGCCTGTCCTCTGAGGCACCCTGCTGAATTCCCTTTTTTAACCCAATATGTCCTGGGAAGGCCGCGAGGTCATTTTCTCAAGTAAACAGCTCAAATCCGTAGCGTAAAGCCCAAGGTGGGAAACCTTTGATGGACAGTTGAACTCTTAAATACAAGTCTCTGTCATTTTGCGATAGATCTGTTTACAATATGGTGTTTGTGTGCCTAATTATAAATTGGGAACAACATTCTCTGTTAGCCTAATTCCTGTGATGTCAGCAGAGCTCTCCACTCTGGGAATTTAAGGTGGTTGCAAGGTTGGTTTGATCTGACTGCGAAGACACTAACGGTGTTTTTTGAAGTACAAGTAATTCTGAAATACAGCTAAAATGATCGCTTAAAATCATATGTGGGGAAAGACATAACTGATATAGAGCATTGCCACGGTATCGGTGTGACCCTGCTGGTGTTAATGAGAAGGGAATCGTACACCGTAGCAATAGCATCGCCCCAATCTCTCCTTTCCCTCTGATGCTCACGTTTGAGGTGGAATTTACCATCAGGCCATTCAGCTGATGGAGATGTCGCATCCATTGGCATATTGTATATTGCGTATTGGTATATTTCAAATGAAGGGCCATACTGGAAATACAGGTTTGGAAGAAAAAGGTTTGGAGTCTCTGTATGTGTGTAAAGAAGCAACTTCGTCTGGTGAGGGCCGGGCTATCCTGGTTCCTTCCCCCTCCCAGGGCAGCTTTGGCTACAGGTCGGGGGAATTGGCCACTCTGGTTCTTAGGATTCCTCCACAAGGAATAAAATTGCCTCAAAGAAACTGGTGTTTCACCACTTGCTTTTGATTTTTCCTCAGAGAATATCTTTGGTTATTTACTACGTGGCTTCACCGAAGCTTTAAAGCAAAGAGAGGGTTTATCAGTGACACCACGGAGACATGGGAAGAAGCAAAGGGAGAGATTATGTGAGCCCTTTTAGCACAGAGAACTGTAGTATAAGTTAAGAGGATTATTTTATCTTTGGCTCCTCTGACAGGTCCCCCGTTACATAAATGTTCTGCTTTTTCAAGTGAGGTATTGCCCAAATGTCAGTCACAGCCGTTTCCTGAAATAGGAACACTGAGTTTATTTAATTTGGGGTGTTTAAGTATTTTCCATTTCAGAATAATAAATATATAAGATATGGGATCTCTTCTGTGTAAATGCTACATTCTAGGAATATACAGGAATATGTTTAGATCTATGAAAAAATTCTTAGTCATGATTTTAAGAGCAAAGCTTTGATTTTTGTCCTGACATCGCTGCGGCAAGCTTTCATGTCAAAAGAAACCTACTGAAGATGTTGATTCATTGGGAAAGGGGTGAAATGTCATACTCTTAACTGAACCTTTTTCATTTCCCAAGCTCCTCCTAGAGAACTGACAGAAGAGGAAAAACAGCAAGTTCTCCATTCGGAAGAATTCCTGATATTTTTTGACCGAACAATACGTGTAATTGAGCGAGCTTTGGCTGAAGATTCAGACATCTTCTTTGACTACAGTGGCAGAGATGTAGAAGAGAAAGATGGGTCAGTTTGGGGTTGTTGGTTTGCTTGGTTTTTTTTCTTTTGTAAACTAAGCTTTATAAAAAGAATTCCAGTGCCAGGAAGCCTCAATTTTAAAACTCAATTAAGCATTGTTACAGTCAAGAAAAGGTTAATATCTCTCCATGAAGGCCTGGCTCACTTTGTTGGCTGAAATTATTTCGTAAAATAGCTTCATGCTTTATTCCTCTGGATTGTGTTTTTTCTTTGATGTGTTAAGTGGCTTAATTTTTTGTTTCATTTTGGGATGAAATTTCAAATTCTGAAGAAGTAGTTGAAATAGATAGAAGTGCGTATTCATGTATATGTGTGCAGATTTGTTACTCTCAGCAGGACAATGAGAGCAATTACATGGAGGTGGCAGATTTCCCCAGGCTGGGCAGAGATTTGAGAAGCAGTTGGAAATTTTTGTGTGGCTTTTGACAGCATTTAAACCCTGGCCCTTCAAAAAGTGTCGCTTTGTTTGAATTCATGCAGAGACGTTCAAGCAGGAGCCAACCTTTCCTTTAACCGTCAGTTTTATGATGAGCACTGGTCAAAGCATCGTGTTGTCACCTGTATGGATTGGTCTCTTCAGGTAAGATGGGAAGTGGGGAGATATATTTCGATGTATCTTCCAACTGCTCCCTAAAAAAATAGAGCCCGTGTGTCATTTTGCCCTTTGTTCTGTGGAGTGTGGTGTTATTTCTTGGCTACCAGTGGGTCCCTGAATGAGTCAACGCGTGTTTCTCCATAAAGAATAGCAATGGGCAGTGATGAAGCTGTCGGTTTTTGAGGGGTATATGTTACTTGGTCTACAAAACCAGGATGTTGTACTAAAACTGTAGGCTAACAAACCTACCAAGGTGAAGGATTCTTTACTTCCCCCCCCACCCCCGTTAAGCACATGGAAAGCTTTTTAGGACAAAAGATTTAAAATTAAACTAATAAAAAATAACTTGCTACGTATGTAGTAATTGATTTAATAAAAAATTATACAAAACAGTATAGAAAATAAAAGTTACGAATAGTGAGGAATAAAAGTTATTTTTCTAATATATTAAACTCAAAATGACAAAGTATCTGAACAACTTGAGAAGACTAAAAAGAGGTCTTTTCAGAAATGCTGTGTCCCCTCCTCCAGCAATGGAGAATGAAGCTGGAGCTGGCCGGGGGGCATGTGAAGGCAGCGAGCCGGGAACATGTCCAGTCCCTGTGCACCGCAAAGCATTGTCATATTGCAAAATACAGCTGAGGACAGAGCTGCTCCAGCTTCCCCAAACCAACACAGCCCCATCTGCAAAGCACAGAAACCAGGTTAAGCAGAGGGAGAGGTGGTTGATGAGGAGCACAGTGACTCTCACACTCATCCTTGTCTTCTGCTTCCATCCCTCTGGGGTCTGCTCAGGGGAGGTGACAGTTGACTGCATAGAGGTTCATAGAATGGTTTGGGGTTGAAGGGACCTTAAAGCCCCCCCAGAGTCACCCCCTGCCCTGGGCAGAGACACCTCCCACCACACCAGGTTGCTCCAAGCCCCAAACAAACTGGCCTTGAACCCCTCCAGGGATCAGGCAGCCACAGCTTCTCTGGGCAACCTGGGCCAGGCTCTCACCACCCTTACACCAAAGAAGTTCCTCACCACATCTCAGCTCCATCTCCCCTCTTTCAGTCTGAAGCCATTACTCCTTGGCTTATTGCTACCCTCCCTCATCAAGAGTCCCTCCCCATCGCTCCTGGAGGTTAGTAGTCTCTGCAGGTCTGGCTGTCCCACCGGCTGTGCTGCACATCAGCTGCAGAGACACAAGCCAGCTTGTAACATCCAGTTTGCACCCTCTCTGTGAAACAAGGGATTTATCCCTTTGCTTTCATACAAAATACCAGCTTAACAACAGGTATGCACTGCTGTGACGTGGGTGGCCTTTAAGCACATATGGATTTCCACAGAAATCAAATATAAGCCCGAGGAAACACTTATCTTAGGTTGTTCACTTGTTCAGGGGCTGGAAATTACATGGAATTCTTATCTGATATTTTCCTAACAGGCAGTTCTTACTGTATTCCCAGGGCATCGAGAAAAAAAGCCGCCTCAGAAGAGCACTGCCAAATGTAATTGCTCAGCCCCTGGGGCTCCCAGGCATGTTCTGCTTCCCACCTCTTTGTTCCAGGGTGGCCCCTCCTGCCTTCCCCTCCGTTAACTCTTCACGCTCAGCTCCCCGGCACCCCAGCAGGGACTTCTCCACCCCGGGAAGCAGGGACAGGGGGGTGACACTCCAGCTTGGGAGGAGGGCCTCCCCTCCTCTCCTGCCTGCTGTGAGGTATAGGGAGATTTCACTGAACATCTAGCTCCCGTTCCTCACTCACACTCCGGGACAGGGCAGTGTCCAGTCTGCCAAAGAATAACTGGAATAATCGTGGGAACGGCAGAACACGTTGCTCAATTTTCCTGCGATAAAACTGTTGCTGCAAAACTGCCTGAGGGCAAATAGAAGCTTAATCAAACAAAGGACCTCGATGCATTGATTAAACAAGTTATTCTGTTCCCAGTCACATGTAAAATACGGTCCCAGACATGTGGGATCGTTCATGCCATTAAATCTAACCCACTAGCCCCTGGATTCCTTTGCAGAGCAAAGGGAAAACGGCTTAGATGTTCCATCAGGGATCTAAGGGAAAGGCCCAACAGACCAAGTGTAAACACAGAGAGTGGGATCACCTCCTTCTGTCCGTGAGGAGGTAGCTGAGCTCATTGAAAGCCAAGAAAACCACAGTCTCAGGGATACTGCTCTGTGTCTCTTGACTCTCGGGCAGCAGCCTTGAACGCTGTTTCCCACAGCACCATTTTCACGTTGTTTTCGGTCACAGTCCCAGCCAGGAACCTGGTGAGGACCCAAATTCCATAAATGCCAGTAGATTGAATGAAGAGGCGAGTGTGCAGTGCCAGAGGGCAGTTAGGGTCCTGCCCTTCACTCTGGGTGTTTTAAGAGTCCAAAAGCCTCATCACGGTGTTGCCCAGCTGAGTATGACCCCAGCACCTGTGTGAGCTTGAAACTGTATTTACAATCAGGTGCATCAACTCTGTGTTTGCAAAACCTACACGTGGACCCGCAAGGGCTGAGTCAGTGTTTGTGTATGGCCAGACATGGTGCCAACCAGAACACTCTCCCTCAACTTTCCAGAAGCATGAACTGACCCCAGAATGCCTCTAAACTGGTGCTGCAGAGCCAGTTGCACGCCCCAGCTGTCTGCAGTGGTGCCGGTGGAAGGGCTTGGTGCTTCTTCAGTTCTTAAGGAGAGAGAAGAGGTGTTTGGTCTGCAGCATGCACTGAATCCCATGCAAGTGATGCGGGTGCTAAATGTTCCATCCCTGGAGGGGTTCAAGGCCAGGCTGGATGGGGCTTGGAGCAACCTGGTCTGGTGGGAGGTGTCCCTGCCCAGGGCAGGGGGTGGGAACTTGATGATCTTTAGGTCCTTTCCAACCCAAACCATTTTATGATTCTGTGATTCTATGAATTTGCCCTGTTCCTGAACCCAGGGTCTGTCAGGATGGAGGTACAACCCAGTCAGAGCCACTCGAAAAGGGGAAAGAGGCAGCTTTTGGTGACCACGTGTCATTGCTGGTTTCTCCCACATGTTGGTCCCGGCTCATTTGGAACGATGAGCTTGAATAGAAAAATCATCAGCTCCATGATGTATTGTCCATGGAACCGTACACAAAATAGGAAAGAGCAGCTGCTGATGGCAAAAGTTATAGCTTGTGCACATTAATTCTTCCAAATGGATTCTGAGAGCAGGGAGGTTCAAACCCCAATGATAATGATATAAAGGGTGGTGTGGGAGTTTTTTTATGTTTTAAAATGCCTGGCGCGGACCAAATTCACAGCTCCCAGTAGCACTATTGGCAGGTTCTGTGTCCCACTTCCTTTACATTTCCCAGCTGTGCTGTTCCCCTATAAAGCTGTGAGTGGTTTGGCAGGAATTTACCTGGGAAAGACAAAAAGTGACAGTGATTTGCAGAGATTACTGAGAAATTTTGAGGGAAAGCATTCCTGGCTTACAAGAGGAGGGTGCAGGCTCTTGGCTCATGGGTGTGCAGCAGCCAGGTGCCTTAATATCCACTGCCTTATTTTGATTATTTAGAGGGAATGATGGAGGCCACCAGAGGAGCCTGGTGTCAACATGTGGGAGTGGTGATTGTACAGGCAGAAAGAAATCGAAGTGTTGTGGGCAAATTGTTGCTTCTGACGGTGTTTTGAAGTGATACAAAGTTATCAACAGAAAGTGAAAATCTGATATTTTTTTCCATATATGACACTATGCGTGTGTATAGATAGTTATCTAAACACAGCAAATGCATATGTGCATGTTGCACATCTATACATCAGTGCATAATGGGCACGCGAGAAAATATGGATCTGATTGAAGCGTGCTCGTTGCCTCAGTCTTACCCAGTCGTTGGAACTCGAGGTCACCCTATGCTTTGCAGGATGACCTCAGTGTCTTGCAAAACTGAGCTTCTGTGAAGAAAATGTTCTGTTTGCTATTTGAGTCATCAAGAAGAGCTTTCGAGCTGAGCCTATGCATAAGACAATAGGGAGAGGGCGTATTGAAGTAAGAAAGAATAGTTTTCAGGGATGCTGAAAAAAAAGTGAATTTCAGAATAAAAGCAAGTCCATGCTATGCTCATAGTGGGTTTTACTATCAAAATCAATTAAGGCACTGGATTGTCCCTGAGGAAATGGTTATGCAAATATATTAGAATTACTCAAGCTTTCAGATTTCTCCTCTTCCTCGCTTTGCATTCCTGTTATGAATATCGTGCTAGTTGTCTTTTCTGAGAATTACCTACCGAAAATAACATTGCCTTTGTGGTACCTGAGAATAACTGACATAGAGCAAGGAGCAGGGGCTTTAGGGACATCAGGAACATCCAAATGAAGCTGAATACTATGGTTTGACTAGTGTGTATTATAATTAAAAGCAGCTATTGCACATTTAGTGTATATCATTTCTGTCTCATCTGATTATGCATAGGTTCTTCATCAACCATCTCGTTTAATTTGCTTTTGCTTTTTCCTTCTAGTACCCAGAGTTGATGGTTGCATCTTACAACAATAACGAAGATGCTCCACATGAGCCTGATGGGGTAGCCTTGGTATGGAACATGAAGTTCAAGAAAACCACACCGGAATATGTTTTCCATTGTCAGGTAAGGCCGAGGAAGCCATTAATTTCATGCTAGACAAAACAGAGTTTACTACATGGTGCATCTGCCCACTGTTTATATGAAGAGACTGGGGTTAAAAATAGGCATTTTTGGAAGAAGTACAAGCGTCAGTCCAGTGTTTATAGAAGGCAACCATCCTTCTCAAACAATACCCAAGGCCTGTCAGGGCTGTGTGTCATTCACTGTCTATTTAAAACAGTCCCCAGGAGACGGCATTTGCAAAGCCCTCGCGCTGATGGAGTAGCTGTGGTGTACCACTTCCTCACCCAGGCAGCGACATGTGCTCAACCTCCCACATTAGCTTCCTCCCACCCTCTGCTCTCCAGGCTGCCCACCCGTGCCTCCGTTCTGTTCATTACCCTCTTTTGCCTTCAAAATCAGGAAGTAAACTTCGCATTTCTGCGTCTTAGTTCCAGCCTGATAAAAACGGTGGTCTCCATTACAAGTGCTACTCCACCAGCTCCTGCTTGACCATCCATTAGGGTTTCACTTCACTCCGTGCTACTTTATGACCATACTATTTCACAAGTTTTTGGACAATTCAAAAAAAAGTTTGGTGTTTCATTTCTCTCAGTCTGTTTGCTCCTCTTTTGCCACTGCTTTTGTGTGTGAAGTGGCACAGCCTGGTATTGATGGCAATGTTCTGCTCATTGGCTCTATCTCCATCAAACTGTCCCAACTGTCGAACAAGGCTTGGGCCAAATTTCCAGCCTCCTCATTAATATCCTTCTGTGGTAATTAAATACAGGACAGTGGTATCCAGAAAGCCATATGGAAAAGTTTCAGCAAGTAAAGTTTAACAATGCGAGATTAGTAAAATGCAGATTATTCTGTGGTAAAAATTGCTTCTCTTGGAAGGATATGTATTACCTGGCTAATTGTGTAAGCTAAGTGTCATTTTACATTCAAGGACCAAACATCTTTTTGAACTAAGTTTATGTTTGGACTTGGGTACATTATCAGATGTAACATAGTGGGAGGGAGTTGCTGGAATTGAAGTTACTGCTTCAACCCGATTAAGTAACCTTTAATTCTGGGCATGTTTTTCTAATTTGCTATACTGCAAAACAACTTCACAAGGAGTCTAGGCCTGCACAGCAAATATGCCATAGAGATTTATATACATATATACGTATGTGTGTGTGTGTGTGTGTATTACCTTTGAAGTGAGAACTTGTATTTTTCTGGATATCATATTCGGCAGCCTGATGTGTTCTCTCAGACTGCCTAAGCTCTTAGATCCCATGTTCAAATCCTTCTAGGATGTACATGCAGCTTAATGTTTTTGAACAAAATATTCAAAAGAAGAGGTTGCCCGTTGCATTTTCAGGAAGAATAATCCTTCAACTAGATTAATTTTGCAAGATGATAACCAGGTTCAGGGTAGCCTTTTTGAGTACACAAAGGGAAGATTGACAACAGACATAACGATGTGCTCGGTTAATTAAAAATTAGACCTAGTTTTAAAAGTAGGTACATTTATATAGGGTATGACCCCGTATATTGAATGCATTGAGACAGGTTATACCCTCCTTTAGAAAAACACACCTGGTGGCCAGAGATTTTCCATTAAGCTGAATGTCCCCCTTCTTAGAACTGGAACCTTAAAACCTGTGATTGGAGAGACATGTATAGTACCGTGCTTCCACATGCATCCTGGATTCATCATCTTTCAGTTACCTGAAATCAGTTCTTCTGTCCATGAGAAATATCTGTTTCCTTGGTCAAATTGTCCACAGATAATTTGCATTATAAGTCTGTTATGAGTTGGAACCGTGTTTGAACCACCATGATGGGGATTCTGACATGTGGAATATCTTCTGCAGATCAGACCAGATGGGGATACCCACATGATAATAAAGGGGGAAAGAACATGCATGAGACTTGGTCTCTTGAATACAGGTTTTGTCCTAGCTGACTCAGATGGAAAAGAAGGGAAAAAAAGCTATCTTAGCTTGGAGTCTGGAATTCAGTTCTGTGGATCGCCATGTTATTCTGTTAGTTAGTGGAAACCAAGTGTATTATTAGTCAGGCACATAAAATTTATATTAGCATTTTGCAAGAGAAACGTTCTCTGATTCAGTCTTTTCTCTCAGTCTTCTGTGAGACAGGCCCAATTTTCTCTCTGCAGTATGTGAACTTATAAGAGTCCAGACCAGCAGCTGGAGATGAACACACACCTTATCATTACAGCCAGGTTGCCCAGATATGAGACACTCCACTCTGGGGAGACCCCACCTGGAGCACTGAGTCCAGCTCTGGAGTCCTCAGCACAAGAAGGACATGGACCTCTCGCAGTGGGGCCAGAGGAAGCCACAAAGAAGCTGGGAGGGCTGGACCTCCTCTGCTGTGAAGAGAGGCTGAGAGAGTTGGGAGAGTTCTGGAGAAGATAAGGCTCTGGGAAGACCTTATTGCAGCCTTTCAGCAATTATAGAGGGCCTACAGAAAAGATGGGGGACGAACTTTTTAGCCGAGCCTTTTGTGATAGGACAAGGAGCAATGGCTTTAAACTGAAAGAGGGCAGAGTTAGACTAGGTATCAGGAAGACATTTTTATATGGTGAGGGTGGTGAGACAGTAGCTCAGGTTACCCAGAGCTGGTAGATGTCCCATCCCTGGAAAAATCCAATGTCAGGTTGGACGGGGCTCTGAGCAACCTGGTCTGGTGGAAGATGTCCCTGCTCATTGCAGGGAGGTTGGACTAGATGTCCTTTAAAGGTCCCTTCCAACCCAAACCATTCTATGATTCTACTTCACCCAGTGATGTGCTGCCAGTATTTTAGCTGGGAGCCCCACAAATTTTTTCCTCTGTAGCTCATCATACATCGCTTTACCACAAGGTTAGAAACAGGGAAGCAAGGAAGAATGAGGGATCGGACAATTTGTTCATTTGTTTCCCTATGCAAGCAAAAAAATGTCTCAGAAGCAAAATCAAAGTGGAAGGGTGATATCATTTGCCAAAGGAATGCTCAATGCTTTCCTTACGTAGTGAAGAATAAATTGACCACACAGTTAATACTGCGGAGTGTAGACCGGGAATGTCCTTGTAGGGACGAGTCAGGGATGTCCTCTTCCCCCACACTGGAGCATCACAAACTCAGTGTAACCCAGTGCATTCCAAAGGCAAAACCCAAGGTTTTGAGCAATGCTTTATGAGGCTCCGTGGATGAGTCATCCCTGGTCGGGTTGGTTTGGCAGTATCCAGAGAGGGAATGAATTCCAGCAAAGACATGGAAATTGCATTGACTCTCCCTCGTTTTGGTGGGAGAATTTTAAGCAGTGGTTCGCGCTGCATCTCTCAGCTACTGTTGGTCTGCATTTAGGTGGGGGTGACAGAAATGAGAATAGTATGGCACGGTTATTGATGGTGTGACTCAACATGAGCTCAATCCTGTATTGATTTTGCAATGCGTGGGTCTGGCCTTGTATGGGAACATGGGTTAGTGATGGTTTTTATCAGAGTTAGGTTGATGGCTGGACTAGATGATCTTAAAGGTCCCTTCCAATCCAGACAATTCTATGATTCTGTTCCTCTACCACTGATTGATTCGTGTCAATGATATTTCTCAGTCTTATTCTCTTTCTTGGAAAGTGCTTATATGTCCATAATGTGTTTTTCTCACTGAACAAACACATAAAAATCTATGTTACCCATTGATTAGGAAGATTATTTGTAATGCAATGCCAGTTGTTTACTACTGCTGGTTGTCTCTGCCTGTGATGATGTTTCCATTTCCTGGGGGACTGATCTGAGCTTTCTAAGCTAAAGTGACCTGAAGAAGGATCTGATACTTTGCACCAACCTACCTGCTTGAGTGAGGCGAATGAAAACTCAGATTGGCTTTGCTCTGAAGTTGAAAACACAGCTATTATATCCCTCCTTTCAGCAGGGCCTGTTAGCGTGGATACAGCACTGCTCTTCTACCACATCTCACAGCTTTGGGGTTAGAGCTGATCTACAGAGATGGAAGATACAAGGGGAATGTTCCATGGGTCTAGTGGACTTCAGGATATCACAAACCACTTCCATTCTTCTGGAACAAAAGAGCAAAAGAGGGGCTATTAAAGTTGGATGAGGCATCTGGACCTCAGCTTCAAACATCCATCACAATAAGGAGCAGGGGAGGAAAAGATGGCTAAAGATACTAGTTTCATGCAAATAAACCAAATTGAATGTTACTTTCTGATTTGGAGGACTCTGCATTGTGTTTGGCAAGTTTGATGAATTCTGCTTCCCTTCACCCAGTCTGATGGTAGTGGCAACAAAAAATGTTACTACATTGACTGCATTGTGATTTATTATGTTTTATTTCCTGATCTGGTAATTTCCTCTTTCTCAGCTATGTCTTTTCCAAATGTCTCAAAAGGGCAGCGAGAAGTACAAATCTGACACTTAGAAGTAGCTCCATTCAGAGTATTTTTAAGGAAGAAGGGCACATGTGAAGTAGCTTTTATTTGAGGAAGCAGTAACCATTTAAGAGTTCTTTCAAGAAGTCAGATCGACTTTTAGCATAATCACAAAAAGGTTTCAGCTGTATATCACTTTTAATAGCTGCAGCTATTTCTGTCCTTTTCCTAAAATGCCATGCAGTCACATTTACTCGGTCGGCTCCATCTCTTTACTGAACTGTCAGTTTTTCTGTGGGTTATGGGACTTGTGTTTTCTATTTTAATTTCAAGAAAAGCTGTCCATGCTTGGAAAATATTGGTGGATTGGGTACAGAAACCAGCCACTCAGCCGCACCACAAAATGTTTCATTCTCCCCTCGCTTTTTTTGTAGTGGCTTCTATACACTGTCATTAAGTTATGTGTTTGACCACTCTTCATTGCTTATCCTGGTGTGGTCTTTCCCTTTTCAACTGAGTGGATGGAGTCAGAAATGCGTATCTTAGAATTAGATGCACTGAGGTAAGGGAAGGGCTATATTTAGTGGCTGATATTGGCCGGAGTAGACTTTTTTTTTCCTGATTTGGTTCCTTTGTTGTTGTCTGTTCTTTCAAAATCAACATAAATTCCTTCAGATGTGCTTTCTGCTCCAGCAGCCTGACTTCTGAAGGTGCTGAGCACCCAAATCCACAAGACTTGTGTGTAGAGCGGGCTGAGGTAACAGCAGGAATGACTAATGCCCTCCTTTTCCTCTTGTCCTTGAGTTTCCTTTGCTGTGGAAGCCAGACCAGAGCTCAGTCCCAGAACTTTAAAAGAAAAGGATTACAAGAAGTTCAATTGTCAAATTGCTTGGAATACTTAAAAATTAAAGAAAAATTTCTCTGATAATTATATTAGGATTTTTCCACAAAGGCTTTCTCACTTTGTTGCTGCTGTCTATGTTTCGAGTAAGGATTCAGCTCTTCAGAGCCATAAGAGAAATGACAACCCCAAAAACTTCTCCCCAGGCTTCCCAGTATTTCCTAAGTCAAATCAATCTGAAGAACCAGCAGCATGTCCAGCCCCAGAGCTGACTTGTCCAGTTCCGCAGTTTCTAGTGAGAGAGGGACCTGTGGTCTGTCCTTAAAGGGCTGCACATCTCAGAGAAGACATGTGGCTCTGAGCTCATGGAAAATGTTCCAGAAAAAACCCACACAGACTTGAAAAAGTTTTTTTCATCAAAAAGTATCCAGTTGTTAAAATAGAAGTGGTCGACAGAAGATGAGTAGGCTTGATGGGTAACCACTGCAGCTTGGTGCATGGTGGGAGAACAATGAGAGACAATGGAAGAGGAGAAGCTCAGACAATATGGAAGGAAAAGGCTTTTCCCCATGAGGACAATCAAGCACTGAAGTGAGTTGTCCAGGCAGATTGTCCAGTCTCCATCATCATCTTCTCAAGACAGGCTTGATGAAGTCCTGAGCAACCTCGTCTAACCTCACTGCTAGCCCTGCTTTGAACAGAAGGTTGGACTAGAAACCTCCTGAGGTCTTTTCCAACCCAAATTTTCCTGTGATCCTATGATCCTGGACATGAATCACATTCTGCCTGGTTTTGTAGCCGTTCTTTGGTGAATGGACCTCTGAATGTCTGCCTTTGAAGAGGCTGGAGCAGCTCCCATACTGGGAATGCTCCAGTGTCCAGGAACCCAAACTGGTTGCAGAATTTCTGTAACACATATGAAAATGTTGTACAATTAATCAGATAGGGACTTCATGGATACAGAGGTAGTTTTGGTTTGTTTTCATTTCTGTTTTGTTTCCTGCTGTGCATTGTTCGTGGGATGATTTTTGTGGAGCTGCGTAGAGCTCTTCTGTGCCCATTCTCTGGGCCAATTTGTTGCTATGACATTTGTGACTACATGGTCATTTGTACACCATGGTAATTTATGCAGAAGTATAGGTGCACCGTTTTGAATTCAAATTTGGGGGAAATTCCAGTTGTGCTACTGGGGATGGAGAACAGTTTCAGCTGTGGCTTGTGATAGAAGGACACATTCATTTCATTCTCGTCTTATTTTAAAACTGTTTTCCTCTGTCCTGTTGTGTTTGTTCAGGCTGGAACACAGAAACACAGAGCACAGTTTGTGCTGTGAGGATTTCTGTAAACAAGAGCCCAGGTCTTGCTTCTAAGGCTTTTGGTTTAGAATCTTCACCCTGTTCTCAGCTGATGACTCTTT
>VXBJ01006444.1:9473-49234 GCA_013400055.1 Nycticryphes semicollaris | reverse complement strand
TTTTTTTTTTTTTTTACCTCCTTTTATTGGACCTTAAACCACTTCTGCCTCTGGTGATTTTTTTTAATCTGGTGATTAAAAATAACCATCATATGGCCTAAGAAGAGTGCTCTGATACTGGTGGAGAGATTGTGTGTGAGTCAGTAGAAGTTATGCCCCTGCATCTGAAAGATGGATGTAGTATCTGGAGAATGGTTTGCAGTGTCTCAGGTGAGAAGAGAGAGCTGCCCACAGCGGAGCAGTAGAGGAGGGCAAAGAGGACCAAGTACACAGGAGGCAAAGTCCCCTGGATGCTACTGAACTCAGCAGCCTCAGTTGGGGAGGACAGAAAAGGCACTGAAAAGGTGGAAATGTATATTCTATGTTGGGTGCTACTGCGTGTTACACAGTCCTGAAGTCACCAGTATGAAATGCCCCAGGTGAGCCACAAGTCCTGCTTTATGGCTGAAATGCCACAGCCGTTAGTGTGGCATCTGCACCTCAAGAAAAAAGTATGCTGCTTTCCACATAGCGCTTCAGTCCTAGAAGCTTTTAAAAATCATTTTATTTCCACACAAAACCAAATTAAAGTATTCTTCCTACCAGGAGTGTGAGAAGGAAACCTTCTCCCAGGCAAGGCTGGAGAGAAACTGAGCATCATTATTGAGAGAGAAGGGATGCCAGTTGAATCCACAGAGTTGTATACCTTCCCTTGGGCTTAGCTGCATCTTTCCTAACCCTTAGCAGAGCTGCTTTTTTTCCCGTGATGGCTTGGATCTGTTCCTCTCTTGGGCAGAACCCTGAAGAGCAACACACCCTTCAAAGCCAACGTTGCTCACCGTAACGGCAAAATTGTGTGCTGTACCCAATGACTGCTCATACGAGAGGTGGGTGCAGCTCCCCTGGCAGTAATTAACATTCTGAATTACTTCAGGGCTGTGTTTGTGCACACAAAGCCCGCCAGCAACAGAATGCTCCTTTGCTCAGAGCAACGCTGAACACAGATCATCTTCCTCACTGGGAACTAAAACTGTGATTACGAATCAAAGAATTAGGAAGCGACAGATTTGCTTGTCTTGGACAGAAAATTTTTAGGCGGTTCCTGCTTCTAAGCCTTTTTTTGGAGGGGTGTATTATCATATGCTTAAATGATATGCTGTCACTATTAACAATAGCATTGTGCTTTTTCTAGGTGTTAAAACAGTGATTTGTTATGAATCTGCACTTAAAGGTGCTGTTTCTCAAAGTTCACATATTCTTCCTCTCAGACCAAGTAGAAAGAACGTGTTGGCCACACGATATGGCAGGCATTCTTTTTTCATTTCTTTGTTTCACTGACAACTTGCATTGTACCTTTCTGAACTTCTGGCACCTAATATACAATATACAAGTAATGCAATTGGGAGAAAATCTAACCTTTGAATTTGCAGAGTTAGGCATGCAGTATTTTTAAACTTTAGCTAGCTAAGGAAAAGGAAAAAAAAGAAAAAAAAAAAGATCTCAGTCAAAAACTATATTTCATAAGAGAAAATTATAGTGATATTGATGGTTTGCCAAAACCTCAAGCAGTGACAAAATCCACAGAGTGTCCTGAAAGAGATGCCTTTGCAAAACTGTTCCTTTGCAGATGGCTTAGATTATTGATACTTATAAACACATGACATTATTCCTTTGGCTCAGAATTTTGAAAAACTGTTGATAAAAAAATGCAGATTTGTCCAACTATCCCAGAGAAAAAAAACAAATCCTGCAAATCCTGCAATTGTTCTTGAGGGTGTTTTATAGTTGTTGATTTAGTTGCATTTCAACATGACCTAATGTAAACCAGTTTAAGAACAAGGGAGGAAGGAAGGGAAAAAAAGACCGTAACTTTCCTTTGTTGATGTGAACATTAAGTTTTAAAGTTTTTCCTGTATAACTGAAACTCCCAGTGCTAAGAGGGGTTTGGGTGAACACAAGATGCAGGATCAGATGTGAAATCAATAAAGTCACTGGGATCCTTCCATGGAATCGTTTTCCACAAAGGGTATAAACCGCCACGCAATTCCCTGGCCGACCTGCAAATGGAGGATAAACAGCCGTAGGCACGACTTCTCTGTTTGGGATAAGGAGCTGTGCTCAGAGCAAGCGACTGGCAACGGAGAGTACATTTGGTCCAAATTCGGGAAAATTACTTTCACCTCATGAGTTTTGTCTCTGTGGGAGCTCTGTGGGAGGAGTGAAGCCTCTTTCTGTGTCACCTGATATATAAACCAGTTACTCTTCTAAAGTGCTGTAAAAGACCCCAGAAACCAAGGAATCCATCATTACAGCCCGGGATACAACTGTCCTCTGCCTTCCCTCTAAAATCAACAGTTTTCCGCCCTCTGCCCCCACGGCTGGATGACTGACAAGTACTTCCCTGAAAGGAACTTTTGTACACAGGCAACATCGATTTAATGATGATTAAGGCTCTCTGCTCCCCACAAAGGGAAGGCAGAAGCGCGTGCCGACTGGCAGAGATGCCGGTATTATCCTTGGAAGATGTTCCCCATGTGGGGCAGAGAAGCGGCAAAAAGGGGAGTCTCTGTCAGCCCCTTTAGAGACTGACCAGGAATTTTTACTGGACGAGCGCTGCTCTGCCTAATGATGTCATAATTGCTGTCACTATAATGATGATTATAAAAAGGGAGGCTTTGTTGGGAATAAGTGCCCGTATGAAGTCGTTTGTAGTGTTTTGTGAAAATTTCACGATCCGTTATATAGCCATGATAACAGAATACGAGTGATGACAAATGCCATCCATTTAACTTTTGTAAAGCAGACCTTTCCCATGAAATTTTAGTAAAACAGGATTGTTGTCATCCTGAAAGATATCGGGGAAGAAAAGTTAAAGTACCTCTAGTGTCACGTAAGATGACAAGCAAATGTCCCACGTGTGAGAAGTGAGAAGCTTTTAAAAACTTGTCATATTGAAGAACAGAGTGTTTTCATTATCTCTACAGCAAAACGTGCCAGGGTAGGTTGGAGTCTGCAATTGATGAAATCGTTTTGATTGCTCCTGTAACAATGTTTGGGGTTTTTGTAGCCGGGATAAATCACAATTTCACTCGAGTTGCGTGTTGTTCATGAGCAGACGCCAAATCACCAGTCATTTCATGTGGAGAGGAACATGCTTGATATTTGCTATCTCATGCTTGCATCTGTAAGTAAATATAATAAGCTGAGTTTGAACTCAGCCAATAATGTACAGGAGCTGTGCAGGATTGCCGTTTGCTGTGAGCTGTCTGGGGTAAATCCACTCCTCCTGGCAGGAGAGTGATGTGTTATAAGATGTCCCATCTCAGGTGAGAACAGATGACTCAGGTGAGCTGGTTTGGAGCAAAATGTGGTTTTCTGTGACTTCAGGAGTCAGAAAACTTAAGCTGGTGTAACTATGCTGATTTCTTGCAACTTCAGGGCTTTGACTCTGAGACTGGAAAAACACTTCTCTCATTCCTTCCTTCCTTCCCCTCCAAAACTTCTCAGGGTAAAAATAGCAGCAGCCAAACTGCAGAGCCTTGCAGGTGAGGAAAGCGGGATGTGAAATTTCAGGAAACTTAAAGGTTTGTTTGGAGAAAGAGGGATTCAAAACTGGGTCTGTAATGGGCACTCACCCCCACAAGGCCTTAGCTGCTCCACAACGCTCTCTGGGCACAGAACCAGGCGGCTCCTGTCAGAGTTTGTACCGTCATGTCCCGCAGGAGACCTGAACGGTGCAAAGGCAACGCGTGTTCCTGCCCTTTACTCATTCTTGCCCGTGTTATCTTCTGTGCTTCCACTCGACGCTGTTTACCTATGCCTCTCAGTCTCGCAATCCTCATATCTATGTGCAATGTTTAATTAGTTTTCAATTATTTCCAATGATGTAGTGACACTATTTATAAATGATACGTCAGCGAAAAGCGATGGATTTGGGCAAATATAATAGCCTGTCAGTCTTCACTAGAAGCTACAATTAAATCAAAAAGATAAGAAAAGATTACTGTAATTATTTTGACAGCAAACTGATAGAAGTTTGCCCAAGTGACACAGACTACAGAGTACAAAATGCCAATAGCTTAGAAGCAAGTAAAATAAGAAATACTGTTGTCCCTTTGCTGCCCTAGGACTTCCTGCAGAAGTCACCTCATAGCCTTAATCTGGAAAATCAAGTGACCTATCTCCAGGATCAGGCAAAACTTCATTCAGTCAAAGTCCTTGATAAGTAAAGAGGGGTCCAGTAAGAAGAGATTGGTTCAGTTCTGAGTTCCCCAGTGCACGAGAGACTTGGGGATACCGGAGCAAGTCCAGCAAAGGACCTCTAAGATGATTAAGGTAATGGATCATCTCCCATCTGAGGAGATGGGAGGCTGAGAGGACTGGGACTCGGGGCGATCTCAGTGTGTACAAGTATCCAATGGGGAAGGAAAGAGGATGGAGCCACGCTGTTCTCAGTGGCATCCAGCAACAGGACAAGAGGCAATGGGCAAAATTAGAAGTACAGGAAATTGCATTTAAACATAAGAAAAAAACTCTTTTACTGCGAGAGTGATTGAGCATTGGCACAGGTTGCCCTGAGAGGTCATGGGGTCTCCATCCATGGAGATACTCAGAACCCAACTGGACACAGTCCTGAGCAGTCTGCTCCAGCTGACCCAGCTCTGAGCAATGGGTTACACTAGAAAATCTCCAGAGGTGCCTTCCAACCTCAGCGATTCCATGAGTCCACTTCGTGCTCCTTCTCCCTTCCCTGTGATTCTGAGGTTTGCAGAAGGCAGCTGGGACACAACTGTCTCCAATTCTACAGAGTCTTTCCAGTGTCAGCTGAACATGAGGGCCTCCTTCCTTCCTCTCTGAAAGGAGGTCACAAGTGCTACATCAAGAAAGCCCATTTAGGCAATTTGCTTTTCTGTGAGAATGGCTCTTGAGTCACTGAAGTCATGAGGGACTTAGAAGAATTACCTACAATTAAGTTCATGGGCAAACATCCTTCTGAAAAAAAAGATAAGTTCCTTCCTGAGCTGGGGTCTTAAAGTGTTCTTGGTCTGATACATTCAGTCTGCTGACTGTGCCTGGGTTCTCATGGCCTGTGCATTTATTAGTGGGGTCTGGACCGAGTGCCACACTTGAGATTTATCCACAGCTCCTTTCTAAGCAGCTGTGACCGCTATGCCCAACTTCACAGGCCGAGTTGTAGATAATTGTTCTTGCAGCATCTGTGCTGGCTTCTAATTCATCTCTGGCTTCATGTAGTTTGATTGATTAAACGCGTGGTTTGGGGAACTGCTGCCATAGAAACCGCCAAGCTACCACCACAGCTCAGGAACAACTCGTGTTTCTATTCCTGTTCTCCAAGCCTGGGATTTGCTATCTCCGTGTGCTCTGTAAAGTCCGGCTCTGATATTTCCAGAACATGCCCTCAAGTGCCAAAACAGGCTAAACTGAATGCTTCCTCTCCTTTTTCACTACAGACTCTGATCTTGCTATCTCTATTGTGCCATCCGCACGCCGGGATGATAATCATGGCTTTAAGGCCATGCAGATGGAGACGGCTTTTGAAAACTTGTCCTGTACTAAATACTCTGCCTTTTTCCAGACCTCCTGGCACTGACTGCTGCAGTCTCTGCCCTGCTTGCCAAAGTGAGTGCTAAAGAGAATGAAAAAGGATTAGGCGAGCATCAGTTTGCATTCTTTTTATACTATCAGCATGTACTTGCAGCAGATTGAATACATACACAGCAGACTATGCGTAGGGTTTAGATTTTAAGACTTAGTGCATGGCTTTAGGGGCATTTGCCACAACAATTGTTTGTGTCATAGTCAAAGTGTCACTAAAATTCCACAAAGACCGTATCTTTAAGTGTATTTCTTTAGAGTCTGGGGGGAATGGAGCAGTAAGCATTTCAACAGAGCTGAAAAGTTGAATATAAAATCTTTTGTTTCTCTTCCGTTGCTGTCCCTTCATGAATTACTGCAGAGAGCTCCTTGTAACTTACCTTACTGGTGTTCTGAGCCAGACACGGAGAGCTAACCCACTTCGACGGGTGGGTGGGCATACTGCAGCAGGATGAGGGTCATGATTGGGTTGAGGTTCTTTATTTGGGGTCACTATCTGTGTTAAACAGCTCTTTAATATTAGAAATCCAGTCCAATATGCCCTTTTCTTACCTAAAAAAGAGGGGTGGCAACTGCAACCTGACATTACTTACTGTCTAAAGGAAAACTCTGTACATTCTCCATAGCAAACAGAAAATAGGGGACTCGCATCTTGCCCTGAGTTAACAACGAAATACAGTTGGGAACTGATTTTCGCTGCATCTGAATTTTGGCTGCTGGCAGACCAAATCTGTGAAGACATTAATTTACGTTCCCGTAATGTTGAGCTAGGTTTATCAACCTGGTTGGGTGCCTCAAGGTGAAGAGAAAGGCAGGCCATTGGATTTGCCAGTGCACTTTGCAGCACCTAAATACCTTTGTCGTACCACCCAGCCAGTGTGTGGATGGACACCTTTTGTGTCTGAGATGCTTTGAAAAGCAGAAGGCGAAGTGACTAAATGTACACGTGTGCAGAACGTCAAGGAGATGTCATCACTAGGAAATTATTCAGTCCACAATTCACCAGAGATTTGAACTTCTAAAATCTCTTAGAATTTCCCTCTGTGTGAAAATTAGTTAACATAATCAAAAGTGTCAGTAGAAACATGCCAGACACCTTCTGTTTTGTCATATCTAGAGTGGGCGATGACTTATTTCTAAAAGAATTCTGCTGGTTGGTAGGAAAATTCTGCCCCCTGTTTTCAGAAAGCAAATGGAGACTCTTCAGTGTTAAAACAGGTGCTTACCCAAGGAAATTTTTCACGTAATGTTATTATTTGGCCAATCCCAGAGGCCTCAATGGGACAGATGCCTTTGAAGGGAATTTGGTAGAAATCCATTGTAACAAATTAGTCTCTGTCCCAAGACCTTGCAGCTGCCATTATGGGTGGTGGCAGGCAATAACGCTGTTACCCATGCCCTGAGCTGGCCTAAATCAGACAAACCAAAGAAGAACTTGCTTCTTCAGCAGGTTACAACATGGGCTAAACTTGCACTTTTGGAGATGAAGGTTGAAAACTCCAGCTTTCTGTCCTGGCCCAAATGAAGGCACGAGGCCAAGTATTGCCTTTCTGCAGATCTGGGCAGAGTTCTCTGGTTCTGCTGCAGCGCTCGGGTGCCAGCACCGAGGTTAGATGTTGAGGTTAGATGTCCTAGGATATAGATGTTCTAGGAGGACAGGCTAAGAGAGCTGGGGTTGTTCATCCTGGAGAAGACTCCAGGGAGAACTTATAACAGTCTTCCAGTACCTGAAGAAAGCTCAGGAGAGATGGGGAGGGATTCTTGCTCATGGAGGGGAGCCCTAGGACAAGGGGGAATGGATTTAAACTAAAAGAGAGGAGATAGAGCTGAGATGTGGGGAAGAACTTTTTTGGGGTGAGGGTGATGAGAGCCTGGCCCAGGTTACCCAGAGAAGCTGTGGCTGCCCCATCCCTGGAGGGGTTCAAGGCCAGGTTGTTTGGGGCTTGGGGCCACCTGGTGTGGTGGGAGGTGTCCCTGCCCAGGGCAGGGGGTGGCACTGAGGGGGCTTTAAGGTCCCTTCCAACCCAAACCATTCTATGATTCTGTGATTCTATGTCAGAGTTACTTACCCTGTGAATTCGGTCAAGAGAACACACTACGTTTCCTGACATACTCTTTTCCTTCTTTTTAAGGACTTAGTATTTAATTTGTATTTAAACTCATACTCTTTTCCTTCTTTTTAAGAACTTAGCATTTAATTTAATTTGTGGCTGCATTTCAGCTCTGTTGGTTTGATGGTATAAGTGGAGCAATACCAGCTTTGGATTTAGAGCAGTCGTGTGGCTGCGTCTCTCTGCACAGCTTTCATGTGGTTGGGTGAGACATTCTTAGAATCCCCAAACATTTTTGAAGATCCTAAACTGGAGACATTCACAATTCTTCCCTCCCTTTCTACCATTAATCCTTCATGTTTTAACAAGCACTGAAGTTAATACAGCCTACACTCTTTCCTGTCACACTGGGCCCCCCTCCCTCCTTTCTTTCTCTTGAATAAAGCAATCTGTTCTTTCCAGTCCATACTCTTGTAAATCAAAGGCATAGATGTCGACACACACCATAACCAAGTATAAACTTCCTTTTTTTAATTAAACAGGATTCTGACATTTGGTTTGAAGAAGTGTTTGTTTGGTTTTATTTATTTTTTTTTAATACGTGAAGGATGTCAACTGCTTTTATTTTTTTTTTAGTAGAAGATGAATGGTACCACAAATAATCTCTAGCACAAAATATTTCAAATGCTATTTTGTAGCTGAATAGGAAGAGAATTGGGGGGAGGAATACAGAATTCTTTCAGGGCATTTAAAGCTTTTAGAATTATGGGTTAACCTCTTTGGTAAAGGTTGTCGTATGCGTAAATCAAGTTTTAGGTACCTTTTCAAATTTAATTGGGAAAAACAGTTGTAATTCTGTTGCTATCCTCTGTGCCATTTGCTTATTACCATTAATTATCTGAAGACATTTATGTGAAACACAGAAATATCCAGATTCATAGCTGCCGATATGAAAACTCAGCAAGATTCTTGGAAGGAATTCAGTCTCTATTTCAGCGTACAAATCCAGGTACCTCAGTAGCCAGGGAAAAGCTACCTTGGAATTGCATCTTTCAAGGTTTCTCACACCTTCTTTTGTGGTGTAAAAAGACTGTAATAAGGCACTAAACCAGAGAAACTGGTGTTCAGATCTGATACCACTTCTTTCCACCCTCAGCCTGGCAGGAAAAGAAAAGGGCTTTATTTATTAACTCAGCTGCTGTTTTGTTTCTAGATGATGATTTTAATCCACCTTTGCAGTTGAGGTCTCTTGTCCTTGTCTGTTCTCCCGATTCCCTGGCTAAGGGAAACTGGGGCAGGTCTCAGGGGCATTGGGAGTGCGTGGACTCTTTAAATGCTGCTCATAATGGGGAGTGAGAACGAAGTGTTATGAGCAAATTGTGCATGTACTTTTGGCCTTTGTTGTGATTTATTAATTCCTTCAGGTGGCAGGCACAGGTGATCAGAGGGCCAGTCCCTATTCTTCAGTTCCTATGAATGAAGGACTATGAGTTTGGTATCTTTTTTGTGGTTCTAGCTAAGCAGCCATACCACAGCTTTGTCCCTCTGTTCTCAGTCCTTCTAAGCCAGTTCCCTTAAGTGTGGAAAAGAATCTGCCTCTTCATCTCAGCTGCAGTTAATTTTATTGCTCACTGTTGCCTCTGTTAGACTGTCCTGTACTAGTGTGCCTCAGACCATAGAGCTTCTTCATATGTGTTTTCTCAGCTAGAAAATCTACCCAGGGGTTTCCTGAGTGCCTGCTGCAATCTAACCTGGTGTTTTGGAGTCTAGAAATGCCTGTGAACCCCTCAGATCCCTTATTCCCACTGAGGAAGTATTGTTTTGAGACCCATCTGGTGTCAAGTGTAGGCATATGGCACCAGTATGGCAGCATTGGCCTATGGGGGTGGTTTCCTGTAGAGGTCTCGCTGGATGCAGTAGTCATTGTCCTGTTGAAAGTCATTATTGTTTAGCACCCAGGTCTTTGTGAACTTGTTCAGCTGGTGGCTGGGCAGAGCGCCATCCACATCTACAGCCATGAGCACAGACGGCTGGGTCTCTGGGGCCTCACAGGCATCAGATGTGGGTACTGAGGTCAGGCTTCTCAGCAAGGAGAATCCAAATGGCTGGCTGTCCCGAGCATGTGCATCTGTGGTTGGAGGGATAGGCCACCATTAATCCAAATCTGGGCCAGATTAATCTGCTAAAATAAAAAACAGCTCTGCCCACCACTTGAAGAGAGCTTGGGGTCTGCTGGAGCATCAGTGAGGAGGAGGAGAAGGAGGAAAAGGAGGAGGAGGCAGTGGTGGTGGCTGAGCACTCTGTATGGGCCAACAGCTCCCAAAACAGGCCACTTCAAGGACTGTACAGCACTCATGTTCCTCAGGCCAACCCTATTCTTTGCCATGACAAGAGCACAGATGTCGCATGCTTTGTGCCTTAATTACGTTTTCAAGGCGGTTCTTGCAACATCTAGGATTTCCCATTTTACAGACCCAAATCTCAGGTTTAGCAGCCTTGGGCATGGCTCTCCCTTTGGCCAGGCCTGTGGTCCCACCTGGAGTGAATGAGGGCTCGGTGGCTCATCTGAGAGCCCTTGGAGAGGTGCTGGTCCCCACAGACAGGCAAAGCCCCTGGGGGGGGGATGAGGCAGCAGCACCACCAGAAAGCCATGGCCAAGACACGGCAGCAGAAAATCAGGGGGGAAGATCACAAAGCCAGCAGTACCAGCAATACTTCAGCAGGGCGGCTGAGAAAGCTGAGGAGAGAGCAATCTAAAACCAGCAGATCATATTTGCATGGAGGGGGAAAACACCAGAGCATTAAGCTGAAATGAGTAATGAAATTATTCACTGCACAGAGTGACTGAGAGGGATGAAGGTGACCAAACACTGGGGTTTGCCTGGCTCTTGCAGGTCTTGACAACTTGCAGACACATGTGCCCAGTGGCACCTATAAAAAGATAATGCTGGGAACATCCTTTTCTAAATCTCTTTGATAGGACGAGGGTAAAGGGTTTGACACTGAAAGAGGGGAGATTGAGGTGACATCTGAGGAGGAACTTTAGTGTGAGGGTGGTGAGACTTTGGCCCAGGTTGCCCAGAGAAGCTGTGGCTGCCCCATCCCTGGAGGGGTTCAAGGCCAGGTTGTTTGGGGCTTGGAGCAACTTGGTGTGGTGGGAGGTGTCCCTGCCCAGGGCAGGGGGTGGCTCTGAGGGGGCTTTAAGGTCTCTCCCAGCACCCCAGATTTCAATGTAATAACCAAGCTTTGGAGCAGCATATACTGGCACAAGTCTTTACTAGGAGCCAAACCCCTAAACTTTCCTGTATCCTATGTTATTGAAATAGGTGTTTGTACAGAAATTGTATTTAAGAAATGTCATGGAATCAAAACAAAATGCTTCTTTTTGGCTGTGCTTTGCTCTGAATCATGGTTATTACTGGAGCATAGCAGAGTTCTGCTGTTATCTTCCACCTTCTCCCTCCAAAAACCAACCCATAAAAGACCTGTCTGAATTTTAGGCACCTGGTTACAGTTAGCTTCTTTTAGTTTAGGTCTTTCAGGTCCCTTCCAACCCAAACCATTCTATGAATCGAAATGCTGCTTTTCTACTGTGGGCACTAAACTCCCCATGGAATGATCCCTCTGATGTTTCTGTATGCACTCTTGCCACACGCTGCGGAACTTGCTGCTGCTCTCCTCTGCAGCGGGGAGCCAAGCACCTACAGCAGATAAAAAATATGCCTGACTGAAAAACTGAGCAGCTTCACCATCTCTATTGGAAAGGGCTGTGAGAGTTCTCTAGGAAGGTGTGGTAGTCGTGCCAAAAGGGGAGATACACAGTTATTTTAAAAACCTGACCCGTCCGCTGGTTCCTGCCCCTTTGAAGTCAGCAGCAAAACTCTGGTTTAGAGGAGCCTGAATGGAGGCAAAGGAGAGGCAGCCTGGAGGCAGAAGAGGTTCACAGGGAACAGTTTCTGCTGCTCTCCTTGAGCACAGAGCTGCTCAGACAGACTGGAGACCTGTCTGCCGCTCTCTCCCATTAAGGCTAAGAAATGAATGCTTTTAAAGTTGTTAAATGAATGAGCTGGTTCTTACAGCCCTTACTCATCTGAGTACTGCCATTAACTTTAAGAAAATAATCACTGTATTAAGTGCTATGGAGTGGAGTTCTTAAATTGTTAAATTCTAATATTTGACGGAAGTTTTTCCTTGGCAGAAAAAATAATATTGACATAATTAAAAGGATGTGAACATTTCATCAGCCGAAGAACGCAAGTCACTCTGGAGTGATATGTAAAACTAGAAGCGGTGCAGAAGGCTTAAGTCCGTGTCACGTCCGTAGGTTATTTTTGAACTTTATGAAAAACACACTTTAGCAGTTTATGTCCTGACCATTCAACTGTATTCTGGGATTCTAAATTCAAAAACACACAGACCATGAAAACACAACATTTAAAAATACACTGTCCACTTGGCTGCTTTGCCCTGCTTCAGAGTCTCCCGGGTTTCTTTCGGACAAACTAAGAACTTTGTTGTGGAGTGAGTGTTTGAATTGGGGTTTCTTAAAATACATGTGGAGCCCTGTAGCTGCTGCAGGGTGTACACAGCGGTGGAGCTGTACTATTTTAAAATCATCTGGCTATTTCACTTCATGTAAGAATATCTGTCAGCTCGGTTATAAGGAACGAGAGGGGTTGATTAAAACAACTCATGAAGCCATTAAACAAAGAGATAAAATGTAGAACATGTGCTGTAGGGTCGTTTTAATTATAACGTATGGGGGATCTGTGGAAAGCGGATGGCAGCTGCGTTGGAGCTGGGTTTTAAGCTCCTCTTAGCAGTCCTGCAGTCCTGTTTCTCAGAGGTAAGTTTTCTCATCTATAAAGCTCATAGGTCCTTTGGAAGTGGTGTCTGGAAGCTACCTTTGGTTGCTACAGCTGACCATAATGTAGTTGCTGTGCTCAAGCACTGAGATAGACATGGATTAAAATACATGTACTAATCATCTAGTCATTAGACACCAGGCTATATAACATCAGAGAGAGAAATTCAGAAGCTTTAGCCAAGAACAGGGTGTTGAATAGGACTTGGGAGGTGATTGTCCCCCTGTACTCTTGGCACTGGTGAGGCCTCATATCAAGAGCTGGGTCTAGTTTTGGTCCCCTTCCCACAAAAAAGACATTGAGGGACTGGAGAGAGTCGAGAGAAGGGCAACAAAGCTGGTGAGAGGTCTGGAGACTAAGCCTGTGAGCAGCAGCTGAGGGAGCTGGGGGTGTTCAGACTGGAGGAGGCTGAAGGGAGACCTTCTGGCTCTCTACAACTCCCTGAAAGGAGGGGTTAGCCAGGGGGGATTCGATCTCTTCTTCCAAGTCACAGGCCATGGGACAAGAAGAAATGGCCTTAAGTTGCACCAGGAGAGGTTTAGGTTGGAGATTGGGAACAATTTTTTCACTGAAAGGGTTATCAAACCTTGGAATGGGCTGCCCAGGGCAGGGGTTGAGGCCCCATCCCTGGAGTTATTCAAAAGACAGGTTGACACAGTGCTTAGAGACATGGGTTAGTGATGGTTTTTTGTCAGAGTTATGTTGATCTTAAAGGTCCCATCCAACCTAGATGATTCTATGATCACCACTTCAAAACGTCCAGTCATTAAGCTATAATGAAGATTTGTTACCAAAACTCATTGAAAACAGCCAGAAAATGATTTTTTAAGAATGCAACCACTAACACTGAATTTAATTTCTGACTGTGTCCGCTGCATCAGTTCAAGTCGTGCTCTGTGGCTTGTAAACTGTCACAAAAACTCCCCATGAAAAAATGGCATTTGCTTCTGTTTGCAAACTTTCTTTATTAGTATGTGAATTCTCAGGAAATTATATGAGTGCTCTAACTTTTGCTTTCCAGTTTGCATAAAACAAAGACATAACAACTAGGATCAATTATAGAAAAATGGGAAATAATTCCTTAGAAAAAGAATGGAATTAGAGCTTGTTACTCTTGGCTGGAGCTTGTTGTCACAAAAAGGTTCTGGGGACTGTTCCTGTGAGGACTTCAGATGTTGTGTGTTATTTTAAAGAGCCTGGAAGGTGGTGGTTGGGATAGATACCCATCTCCATGCTGGCTTTTGGGGTGCTCTACCCCATGGGTCACCAACATACCAGTCTGGCTCCTCAGCACCCCCACCTAACGAAAATGTACAAAACCAGCTCAGCTGTCATTCAAAAGAGGAAAAACACATTTCTGCTCAAACGGTGTAAGGGAAAGTGTGATTCCCTCTGCTGTTAGAAGAGGACCTCTCTGTAGCAGAGAAATCAGTCATTGACCCAACAATGAGATGCAGCTCCTCAGCTGGTGCTCTCAAGGCAACACACCCTAAGGTGAACTTCAGAGGGTCTCACAAACTCACCTCAAATTGTTTGAGAGCTAAAAGCTGGAGGAGCAACAGGGGAAGAGCTCTCCCTGATGGGAAATCATGGGCCAGGATGCTGGCCTCTGTTGGCTTGGCAACTGATTACTTGAAGTTCTTGCTGTTGGAACTGAAATTAAGCATTTTCATATTACTGTGATGGAGACATTATCTCAGGTTTTTAGCATCATGCTAAGACTCATCCTGTGGTCCATATTTTCCTTAGGACCAATGGAACTATACATCTTGGTGTCAAAATTAGCTCTTTGCACACATCCTATTGGCTTTAGCAGAACTACTGGCATGCAAGGAATGTGAATTGCGCTCATACAAAATGCTAATTACAATATGCTTCCTTAAGGAGAGAATTAAAGGTGACTGACCATATAACCTCTCTCTTCTTCTCCACCTGTTTTACTACAGTCCTCTGTGATGTCTGTCTGCTTTGCCCGGTTTCACCCAAACCTGGTCGTTGGTGGAACATATTCTGGCCAAATTGTCTTGTGGGATAATCGCAGCCACAGGCGCACTCCGGTTCAGAGAACTCCCTTATCTGCTGCTGCTCACACGGTAAGGATGAAAATCATCTCCTCCTTTCCTTAGAGGGAAGGGTCGTCAGGGAAGATGACCTGTCTAGTTGTCTTTATGATGCTGGTTGCCACACAGATGAAAAAGTGTCAGCCTTGAAAGGAAAGAAATAGATAAGAGAGATGTACAGGCACCTCTGTAAGTGCTTAACCATCACACTTTAGACAGGCAGGCCAGGAGATTATCCTCCTTTCCAAGGAAAGATCCTTTCCAGAATCAATTACAACACTTGAGTGAGGTACCTTTGTGCCAGCACAGAGAGCCCCTCTGCTGTGAGGACAGGCTGAGAGTTGGAGTTGTTTAGCCTGGAGAAGAGTAGGCTCTGGGGAGACCTTAGAGCACCTTCCAGTCCCTAAAGGGGCTCCAGGAGACCTGGAGAAAGACTATTGATGAGGGAGGAGAGCAATAGGATGAGTGGGAAGGCTTGGACACTGAAAGTGAGGCGATGGAGCTGAGATGTGGGGAAGAACTTCTTTGGTGTGAGGGTGGTGAGAGCCTGGCCCAGGTTGCCCAGAGAAGCTGTGGCTGCCCCATCCCTAGAGGGGTTAAAGGCCAGGTTGTTTGGGGCTTGGAGCAACCTGGTGTGGTGGGAGGTGTCCCTGCCCAGGGCAGGGGGTGGCACTGGGTGGGCTTTAAGGTCCCTTCCCCACCAAACCATTCTGTGACTCTAAGATAAAATCCCTGAGAAGGAAGAGAGTTTTTCTGTGATAGAAAGATGATGGTCAGTGGTAGAAGACTCTTTTACGTTGCGAAGTACTCATATTGTGCTGGAGGAAGAGACACCCCTGGATTACCAGCTGAAGTGTCCTCACTCTGCTGTGACACTGAATTCCAATCTTCCAGATGCTGTGCCTTCTTGAGCTCTCCTCTTCCACAGTCTGGGCTCAGGCACCCTTGTCCTAAGAGCTGGAAGGTGTGCTCTGTGTATGGTAAACGTGTCTCATCTTGGGAGGGGGCTTGGGACCAATCCTGAGTGGGAAGCGGAAAAGAAAATGCAGTCTGAAAGGAGGAGGAAAATGGAATAGTGTGATACAAGAATGCAGAAAAAATTCATGAAAGGAGAGAAACTGAACTACATAAAGCACTCTGAGAGATAAGACAATAACCTTGTTCTAGCAGACCAAGGGTCAGACAAAGTGAGGGGTCTTTTGCACCTCCAGCTTTTACAATTCTGTGATTCTTATCTTTGGAATTTGCAGACCAAGGTTCAGCTTTTAGTTGACTGTGACAACAAAATCCTCAGAATTAAAAGATAATTCCAGAAGCCACATGAATTAATACAAAATACAAAATACAGAATACAAAAGATTCGGCCTCGTGATGTGAAGTCTCTGCTATTAAAAAATGGCAGCTGTGCACAGAAGATGCTTGGTGGGCTAGGCAGCATGACTATCGGGCCATAAATTTCCCCTATCGTGAATGTTGATGCAATAATCTACTGATCTGTGCCATAGCTTGCAACTTCAGCGTTGCTGTTTCCTCTCCCTAGTGGTTTTGCTCGTTTTGCAGCGATGGTGTTCAATCTGCATGAAGAAACCCCCAGTCTCTCCTGGCAGTGCTATTTAGAGACATAGCAGAGAGAAAGCTAGTGGCAAGAAGCTGGCTATCACCGAAAATTGAACAACTGGGACTCAAAATCTAGTGAAAAAAAAAAAAAAAGATTAATGGGTAGTAATTTGTTTACACTCAAAAAAAGCCCCCGTTTAAGACAAAATTGTACCTCCTGGAATTATATATTAAATTGGTTTTATTATTGCAGTAGAACAATATGTGATGTTTTGCTTTTGACAAATATAAATAAATGACTTTCAGTTGTGGATGGGCACTTTATGTGCTGTCAGGGATTGGTATAAATAAGTGTTTACACAGTCTAACACGATGAAGCATGATGTTTTTAGGGAGTGATCAGATTTTACAATAAAAGAATGCTTATTTTATGTTCATATGCAGGAATCACTTACATAAACTGTAAGTGAAGTCTTGGTTGCAAAAGGCTGGCTCCAATCCTAGATGCCAAAGGAAAAAAAAAGGGATTAAATTAAGACAACTCTACTGCAGCGATGTTAATTTATGTACTGCAGATATGTGAGTTGAGTAGTAATTTTTAAATTTGAACTTAGGCCATATGAGAAAAAAAAAAAATGATTTTTTTTTCTCGTGCTTTATTTATTTGAAACAGATAGAGTGTGTTGTTATCACTGACTTAAGCCTCCCTGAAGTTTAGTATCATTGATTGCCAGTTGGATTCACCAGGAAAGAGAATTCTACCCACAGCTTACTCACTAATTTCCTTTCACACCCACCACACATCTGCACTTGGGGACAACAGGAAACTTTAATTAAGACAAAACCCTTTTGCATGATGATTTCATTTCCAAAATAAATAAAAGCAAGCTGGCAGCGACCCTTTGAAAGGAAGGAGCCTGGTTAGATTTTCTGTTACATACATTTGGTTGCCTTTTTCATCCATTTTTCCTTACTTTTTTTTTTTTTTTTTCATTTCGGCCATGAGCTTTATTGTGCATGAAATTTGATGGCTGGTAGCCCTGATTGAAGCCAGATCTGGCACCGCTGAGGTGCTGCTGGAAAGACACGGTTTGTTTTTTCCCTGCCCCTGATGTATTCTGGATGCTCCACTGCTGCCTTCAGCTTCCTCCCACCCACTCTGTACCTGCCCGTTTGTACCGCTGGGGGTCAAACAGCCGTTAAAAACTGGGTCTGGGCTTATTTAATGCATCAGCCTGGAGAAAAAGAGGCTGAGGGGAGACCTTCCCGCTCTCTACAACTCCCTGAAAGGAGAGGGTAGCCGGGGGGGGGTCCGTCTCTTCTCCCACGGAACAGGCCATGGGACAAGAGAAAATGGCCTCAAGTTGCACCAGGGGAGGTTTAGGATGGATATCGGGAAAAATTTCTACCCTGAAAGGGTTCTGAAGCCTTGGGATGGGGTGCCCAGGGCAGGGGTTGAGGCCCCATCCCTGGAGGGATTGAAAAGCTGGGTTGACATCGTGCTTAGAGACATGGGTTAGTGATGGGTTTTATCAGGGTTAGGCTGATGGTTGGACTTGATGATCTTAAAGGTCCCTTCCAACCTGGGCAATCCTACGATCAGGTTGCACTCACCGTATTTAGCACTGTGGTCATTAGCTCTGCTCTGAGCAGGAGGAAGGCCCAAGTGTACGAGGGCAAGAGTGTGAGGCTCAGATTGGGGCCCACTGGATGGTCTGGGGGTAACCAGGTGCCTGAGAATCTTGGAGGACAAAAGAGAAAAATCAGCATCAGAATGGACCTGGCAACACTCTGGTGCATACAGATGGGCTCAGAGCACAAAGTACTATTTCAGCAGCAGTTTCTGAGTTCCTCTCTGGTCACACACACTCTGCATCCAGATGCTGCCCTTTGTCCAAGGGGGGCATTTACTGAGCCCCCTCAGGTGTCGAACCTAAGACGTAGCCAGTGCTCTGAAGATTTCTGCCTTTCCCTACAGACTGGGTAGGTGACTAGATCTTAAAAGAGTCTAAAATAAGTGGTAGTTCTGCCGTTCCTTTCAGCAGGAGCAAATTCTAGGTTTCTAACCCTACGTGGAGTTGGCTTAGAGGCTCTACAGGGGTCTCTTGTAAGTTTGGTCCTAATTTTCTTTAAGAAAGGAATGTATTAGTGAAAGGCACTTTTTCTGCCTGGAGACGCAGCTCTTCTATTCATCACCAAAAGAGGCAAAGAAATACCATTTCTCTTTGCTTGACTTGACTTGTGTGTGTGTCTTACCCTTAATTCAGCAGTATCACTTGTGCGGGCCAAAGGAAATTAAATCTTATTGTTCAGTCTGTTGTTGGGATTTTTCACCCTGGAGAGTGCTGAATGTGAACCGCCCCTCACGGGTCACCGTCGGATATCAGATGACGCTCCAGGCCCAAAATGTTACCAGGTTCCTTGGAAAAGGAACAGGACAAGTTTCATTATTGCATGCTAAGTGTAATTCAGCCTCCGTGGAATGGCTCTGCTGCGGTGACCCAGGTGTAACACCCTGAGTGTGGTCACTCCACACTTCGAGTGACAGCTATAAAAAGGTATATTGGCCAGTGCTGGAGAACGCTGACAGACTTCTGCCCGGAGTACATTTGCAAATATTTAGCATGCAAGCCAAATTCTGCAAAAGTTCAAGTTTTATGCAGCTGTTTTCTTGAAGAAAGTTTTCATTTTGATTCCATTTGCACTATTTGCCTCTTTCTGCTGGCTATTTTCAGTGTCAAAAGCCATCAGTAGAATGATACATGTCCCCGTGGGTGAAATCTCATCCACATAATTCAGTATTTTCACAGCATTACTCAGCTGGGTTGTTTTATTATGAGGAAAACGAAACTCTGAAAACATTTCCACCTCCATAATTTACCTCTACAAATTTAAATTGAAAAAAAAATAAATCACAAAACAATTCCTATCTGGCAAAAGCTTTTTCCAGGCACTATGTGACTACTTAATCATTCTTTAAAATAACATTAGGAATTTGGGAATGGCTCTGATGTCCAGTGTTCCTGTCTTTTCAGCATCCTGTGTATTGTGTGAATGTAGTTGGAACGCAGAACGCACACAATCTCATCACTGTCTCCACGGATGGCAAAATGTGTTCCTGGAGCCTGGACATGCTCTCAACTCCACAGGTGGGTTTGTTTTCACCTCTACGGGGGCCAAAAAGCACCTTTGGAGGAGCAAGATACCTGCTTAATGGCACATAAGCTCCTAAAAGCCAAACCCACACGTCTTGTACAAGCTAAACCCAATGGATGCACTTGAAAGAGTAGAGCTCGCTTCCAGGCCTCTCTGCTGAGAGCCAAAACCCATTTCCTTTACCACAAATCATGTAATTATTGTAATACGTTAATACCTAGGTCAGTTTCAAGTGAAAATGAAATAATCCATTTTAAAGCAGGGTAATTACGGAAGTCGCCTGTGGTAGGAATTGTACTTACTCCACGGTGTTGGTTAACAAATATGGAGGGGACTGGGGTGCTGCCGAGCGCACCCCAGGCATGATGGGATTCCAAGGCTCACGGTCACAAAGTTGACTTTCCTGCCTGCCCTCAGTAGCCAAAGGAACAAACAATGCAAAGCAAAAGTTTTAGGACTAACTCCGCCACCCCTACCTGCACCCCAAAACACACACACACTCTGGAGTGTTTGCTACTATTGTCTCTCTAACCAACCCCCCCTCTCTTCTTTGTATCAGAAATGAAAGGAAATCCAGGAAAAATCATCCAAACCACTAGTGATTCTAATAATGGAAACTACACAAAGAATCTGAGGCTGAAAAAGGTCTATGGAAAGCATCTTTTCAGTGTTATCTCCCGGAGTTGTACATTTTCTATTCCAATCCATCGCTCTTTTTTTATACATAATTTCTTAGGGGAAAAAAATTTCAGTATTATTTTTGCTAAGCAGCATGGGATCTGATCTCAATTCAAAATGCTGCAGAGACTCCTCTTAATGATTCCATTAATCACCCATTAATCATGCAATAATGTGCAATTACTGTTGAATTACTTGCTTTTCAGTGTTGACACAAGAAGTGGGACTCCTCTATCCTAACCTTAGCCATCTATAAGCCAGGTCCCTGTCAAGTCCAAGCTAGTGCTTTGGGTTTCCTTTGCAGTTAATGCAGAAAAAGACGGGGCAGTTCTGGAAGCCGACTCATCCCATCCCAGTGTGAAACACCATTTCAGACACCTTGGGGAACAGAAGTGACCAATCTGAGTATGGTAGGGGTTTCTGGAAGTCACTCCCTACTCAGGGTGAGGCCAACTTCAAAGTCAGATCACGTTGCTCAGGCTCATCTGAAGCAACAGTACGGGCCTGGTAGTTGTGTCCTGGGACCAGGAGAAACCAGCACTCTTCTGGAACAGAAGTGGAGATATCAAAAGAGCCGTGGCCAGCAGGTTGAGGGAGTTGATTCAGTCCTTCTACTCTGCTCTTATGAGACCCCACCTGGAGCAGTCTGTCCAGGTCTGGAGTCCTCAGCACAGGAAGGACATGGACCTGTTAGAACAGGGCCAAAGGAGCCACAAAAATGATCCGAGGGCTGGAGGGGTTCAAGGCCAGGTTGGAGGGGGCTTGGAGCCACCTGATGTGGTGGGAGGTGTCCCTGCCCAGGGCAGGGGGTGGCACTGGATGGGCTTTAAGGTTCCTTCCAACCCAGACCATTCTATGATTCTGTGATCTAAATGGTCCAGATATTTATGCTCAGGCACCTGAACCCCTTCCCTAGTTTCTCACTTAAACATTGGGGAGATAAGTCCCACCCTGATGATTCACTTACTGGGATACCAAATTCTGAAGGAGACATTTGTGAGCATCTCAGCTTCCGTACTTCATCATTTGGATGGAATATTCCAGCTCCAAAAATGGCTTTCAGCAAGGGTAGGAACACACCCCAGGTCACACTGCAGTTTCATTGTGGTTCATGGTGATCTAGAGAAGAAAGGCACAGGACTTGATGTCAGGCCACATGTCATAGTTTTAAATTGGGATGAGGAGAGTGTTGCTGGTGTCTGTCAGTCTGAAGCTTTCTGAAGACACCGAAACCAGAGCGCTGGTGTACAGCCATGGTGTGGATGCTGGGAGGAGAGAATCCACCACAGTATCTGGCTGTGTCTCCACTAACTGATGATCTCACCCCAGAAGTTTTTCACAGAAATATATGGCCCACAGGTGCTCTGCTGATGCATTTTCCAGGTCTCCTTTTTGCCTTTTTAGTAGAACCAAATGTATTTCAAAGCAAAGTATAAATCAGGCAGAAGTATTTCCCTAAGGATCTGCAGCCCTCTCCTCTCACAGGGACGTCCACTTTCTTCAGCCACAGCAAACAAGTCTTTCTGAGAAAAACACTCCAGGCTTTGGCCCTAGAAGAATAGCAGCTTAGGCACTGGAAACGTAGAAAACGTACCCACTTAAATAGCTAAAAAGGAAAATTGCCAAATCGTTCAGCCCCTTTGTGGATCTTGGGTTACACCATTTAGGGTGAGCGACCAAGAAGTTGAGTGTTGAGCAAAATCTGTCCAAAAGCGTGTGCGTCTCGCAACGGCCACAGACCGTTCCCGCTTGTTGTACGGGCAATAGCAGAACTGGACATGCTGATTCCCTTTGAAATATAGCTATCAAATGGAAAAGGCAAAAAAATAAAAAAAAGAAAACCATGCTTGCTGGTTCGTCACTTGATGATGGAGTCTAGAGGGAAAGTTTATGGTTAGAAAATCCCTGAAAAGCACGGCTTAGAACGGCGGTAGGGGCAGGACCCAGACTTTCTAATTTTGTTCTGCGAAGCGTCAAATGGCACGGCCAGAGAAATGCCTCGGGTGCAGAAGATATTAGGCGTGTTACCTGACAAACAGCCCATTTCAAAAATGTTTGTAAATAGAAAGGTGTTGCATGTTTTATTTGAGCCTGGGGCTGGCAAGTGTAGCCATTGAGGTATTATCTTTAGTTTCTTCACCATTAGATCTTAAATTCTCACCTGTCATCCCTGCCTGATTTTGGATGATAACACAATGACCAGTGCTTTCCAGCCACGCTCAAATGTGTGACGGGGTAGCGGGAATGGCAGGAGCCATCCTAGTTGGTAACATTGCATCTGCTCACAAGGTCCTGTGTAGAAACCCTATAGAAGTCCTGTAGCTGGGTCAAATGATTTCTTCCTCCGCTCCTGCTACCCTGTGTGACGCTCACAGTGAATTAGAGAAAAAATGAAAAACGAAAAAAAGCACTCTAACAAAAGGACAACTGCAGAATAATACTAACAAAGACCTCTTTTGGTAGGAGAGCATGGAGCTGGTGTACAATAAGTCCAAGCCAGTGGCGGTTACAGGAATGGCTTTCCCAACCGGAGATGTCAATAACTTCGTTGTGGGCAGTGAAGAGGGAACAGTCTACACAGCCTGTCGCCATGGAAGGTGATGCTCAGCATTTTGTACTTAAATAACATTGTCTACCTGTACTGGCAGGAGGTAGCCAAGTGTGTGTGGAGAAGGTTTCGTGTTTGTTCTCTTGGATCCATGGTGTCTGTACTTCGTTGCACGACCAGGATAGGAGTTGCCTGACTTGGAGCATCCATGCTACAGCCTGTAACCCTGGGAGAGTTGCCCAGGCTCCCCGCACACCACTCTTGGGGTTTGATTTCCTTTGCCTTTTCAGACATCTCCCTGCAGGAGATGACTGGGAACTAAGAAATGCCCCTTTCTCGCCCAGGAGCTGACATGGAGGTCCGGACAGCCAGCTGAGATGTAGGTATCTCTGTCTGGGCAGGCTGAATCCTAGGAGACAGTTCTATTGCAGGGTAATCAGGCCTAAACCACTCATAAGACTTGGTAATCCACTTTATTTTTCTATATCCTCAGCTCCATCATCAGTAGTATAGCAGAGAGAAGCCACCACGGGCACCTGAGAACCAGAGCACGCGTTCCCCGAGGCACAGCCATCCAGCACATCCAATCTATTATGCATTCCCAATTTTGTATAAATACTGTTTTATGTATAGTTTGTTCAATATATTTATTATTTTAAAATATTTTTATTTTAGCCCGATGGCTGACAGGATTGTGAAATCGTCCCTATTTTTGATATTTAAGAGGAAAAGAATTGCTCGTGATAAGTCATTAGCATATTTGCATTTTTATTCCTTGTGATAATGTCTCACTCGGAGGCATGAGCTATAGGATAATTATAATTTAGAATTATTTTATAATTATACATAAATGTTATTTCAAGCTGCAGTAGTAGACGGTGCATGTAGAAGTGGGTAAGGCAAGTCTTCAGAAATAAGAGAAAGTCTCCCTGTGCTGGATCCCGAGCATTAATCGCGCCCACAGCAGTAAAACCTCTGCAGGCAAAGGCCCTGCTGAAAGGACAGATATTTATAGATTAAATGGAGCTTCACAAGGAAACGGGAACCTAAGAGTAAAGAAAAATGATGTTCAATCACCAAATGTTAAATCGTCCTCTGAATGCCAGTGTCTCTTCTTCCTGCAGTAAAGCTGGCATTGGTGAAATTTTTGAAGGCCACCAGGGACCTGTCACGGGAATCAACTGTCACATGGCAGTGGGTCCAATTGACTTCTCCCACCTCTTTGTCACGTCATCGTTTGACTGGACAGTCAAGCTGTGGACCACAAAGGTGAGAAACCTGCGCTGGGACAGGGTGGGTAATGCCACTTGTGAAAATGCCTCGGTCAGAAATTTGTTGATATTGTCAGTCCTGAGAGTTAATTAATTGAAAGGCTGTGCTTCGAATTGGCGTAGTGATAAAATTATAAGTAAAATTTACACCTAGTGTATCTGTGTCACAGAATCACAGAATGCTATGTGGTTGGAAGGGACCTCTGGACATCATCTAGTTCAACCCCCTGCCAGAGCAGGACCACCTAGAGCAGGTCCCACTAGAACGTGCAACCATACTTGCCGTGGAGTGTACCCTGCCCTTTAAAAGTAGCTTCAGCTGGTCTGCACCTCAGTATTAACCCCGGTGCTGGGTAATTTCACTAGGCAAGGAGATGTCTCGTAATCCATGTCACCATACAACCCATCCAGCCCTCCCTGAGCAGGCTAATGGCACACACCGTGGTGCTGCAGCAGCAGGAGCACTTTCCTCTGATGAAGCCACCAGGGAAGCACGTGTATGACTTAACAACATCAGTATCACTCCTGAAATTCATTGATGTAGGAGGTTGTGACAGCCAAAAAGTATACATTGTTCCAGTGACATGAGACACTGATGGCTGTAAGTGGGGAGGAGGTCCATACTGGAACTCACAGTGATGGCCACCGTGGATCTGTTTCTGACTACTCTGCAGACACGTCACCGTGACCTCTTACAGGGAGAGCCCTGGGAACAACAGAAATGAATACACAACCCTGTGAAGCATTGAAACCCCAACACCCTTTAGAACTGTATAAATACATGGTAATGACAGCATGAGGAAAAATCGTGGGATTTTCAAATCCCAGACCAAACTCTTTCATTGTACGGGCTGAGTAAACCAGGAGAATAAGAGGGAAAATCCTTATTCTGTAAGTCATCTTAAGATACATTTTTGTCATGCACCAGAGTAGGGAACTGCCTTCCAAATGCCAGGCTTTTGTCTGAATGCCTGCATTTGGTTCACATCTTGAGCTGCAGCCACCAGAGTTCCCAGCGCTGGAGGCTGACCCCAGTCAGGAAGTTCCTCAGTGTGTGTTCCTCCAGGATATAAGGGCTCAGAGATGCCAGGACAGATGCACAGCAAATGTAAATACAAAAGGCATCACAAAGGGATCATGTGACAGCCTTGTGCTGGAAACAGAAGCACAGTTACCTAGACAGTGACTTGAATCAGCCTTCACAATGACAGAATCATGGAATCAGGAAATTGCCAGAGTTGGAAGGCACCTCTAGAGTCCAACTCCCCTGCTAAAGCAGGGTTGCCCAGAGCACATCACTCAGGGCTGCATCCAGCTGGGGCTTGAAGGTCACCAGAGAAGGGGACTCCACACCCTCCCTGGGCAGCCTCTGCCAGGGCTCTGACACCCTCACCCCAAACAAGTTTTTTTCTCACATTTGAATGGAACTTCCCGTGTTCCAGTTTGTGCCTGTTGCCCCTCAATCTGTCACTGGGAACCACTGAGAAGAATCCATCTCCATCCTCCTTCAGCCCACCCTTCAGATCCTTGTGAGCATTAATGAGGTCTCCCCTCAGCCTTCTCTTCTCCAGGCTAAAGAGTCCCAGCTCTTTCAGCCTTTCCTCCTCTGGGAGATGCTCCAATCCCTCCATCATCTTTGTTGCCCTATGCTGGACTCTCTCCAGCAGTTCCCAGTCTCTCTTGAACTGGGGAGCCCAGACCTGGACACAGTAAATGTGCTTGTTGATGGCCTGATCCACTGCGATACTAACTGACATGTGTCTTTTCCAGACCACAGCTGTTGGTTTCGTCTTGAGCGTTACATTTTAGGAAACTCATTGTAAGAAAGGTCCACGATTTACCTAATTCGCGTGTAACCACAAACACCAGTGGACCCAGCCTTAACCAGTGCAGAAGCGGTCCTGGAAAGTGGTCGTGGGCAGGCTGGAGTGGGGCTGGGGTGGGTCCTGGGTGGTAAATGTTAGAAAGGGCTGTGGGAAAACCGAGTGATGGAGAGGTGTTCACTGTCTGGGGCTGGCTGGACTGGTTGGCGTCTGAGATAAGGAGTTCCTGGGAAGTGGAAACTGGTGGCAAGGGTTGAAGGTGAAGCTGAGTAAGGGGAAAAGAATCTGTGTGGACTCGGGGAAAGATGAAAGGCAGGTACTAAATTCCAAACCTACACGCCCAGAGAAGTCTGGGAAGGGTATCTGACCCTCAGCTTGAGACTGAGTATGGCAATAAGGGTCTTATCCATCTGCAGCTCAAATGAAATTATATTAAGGGATAATAAAGCCTGATTATTTTTTTTTTTTATTTTAAACTCCCAGCATTTTAGAAGTTAGCAGTAGCACTAACACAGAGTATTTGCGGACACAGACACTGCAGTTAGCACCACGCAATTATCCTTGTGGAAGAATTCTGTGCCAAAACCATTAGGTCAAATTCTGTTTGGTACAGCCGGTTTTCAAAGAACCAAATGGTTTGAATTCCTGGTATCTCTCAAGTGGCTGCTCTGGCAAGAGGGGCTTCCCAAGTCTCCGTGTTGCTGCAGTGAATCCCTGGCTTTCTCCCGGAGCAGGTCTGAGCAGCAGCAGCCCCAGGCCACGGCCCTGCCAAAGCATCCTCTGAGGCATCGGACAACTTCTTGAACTGCGACGAATGTTTTCTTTTTCTTCCACTTTGACTCCAGCAGAAGTTTGTTTCCATACTGTTTGGATGGCGGCTCCTTTCCGTACAGCTCTTGGCTGGAGCTTTTAAATATTTAGGGCTTGTTTTGTTCAGTTCCCATAGTCAGGGCCTGGTCAATCAGTGGGCTTTGAATAAACCCATCAGCACATTCGATTTCCTGAAAAAGGGAGTGGATTGATGTGAAGCATTGAGTGCTACTGCTGGTTTATCAGAGTTCACTCGGAACTGGTTTACTCCTTTGGTTTCTTATTTGTAAATTTAATCCCTGTCTGATAGCCACGCCGTATTGCTTTCCTGTTTCTACCGGTGTTGTCTACTTAATCCCATGCACATTATCCTCTGTGGTCATGAAATTCAATTCCTTTCTGTTTCACAGGTTCAGAGTCAATGTCCAATTGTAAAGTGAACCATAAAAGCTCCGTGTTTGTATTGCCTATTGATGTTGTCTAGCACCCTGGGGTGTGTACAAGAAAGGCACTTTCATAGCAGGCATTTGACTGATGGATTGAAAGCACCATCTCCCTTAAAAACTCTGGCTTGACATTTTATAATCTGTTCTTTTTTTTTGTGGTTAACACATTTTCTATCCAAAGACAGTTCAGCCAGGTGGCTGAGAGTAAGGTTTTCAATGACGGAAGAGCGAAGGTTTTGTAGATAACTCTTAATACAAGGTTCGCGTTATCACCCATCACATTAGCCAATAATTAGATCCCTGGGTGAATAGCAAGCAACCAGGAGCAACAGGGAAAGAAAAGGAGGTTGCAAAGGTAGTCACTCGATATCCAGGGTGTCACCTGGTTCCTGGTGAAGTCAACAGGGCTTTCAGCTTGAATTCACCTTACAACACCTTAGCAAGCCTTGGATGCTGAGCTGTCAGAGGGAAGTCCTGATGGGAAGTGTCTGTGGAGCTCTGCCCTTAATTAGGTACTGCCTGTATGATGCTCTGAAGAGGTAGAGTGCTAAGTGGAAATGCTAAGTGTTGTTAATTAATTAAGCACTAATCCTCATGAACGAATAGCATGAGGTTACATAATGAAATGTAAGTATTGTTATTACTACAGCAATTGCCTCTTGGAGTGAGGATTTTTAGATCTTGTGTCAAGGGATGGAAGCTGGCTTGGAATTGTTCAAGCATAGTTTCAGATAGAGCTGAAACCTTATCTCTCTGGATAGAGATGGATTCTCTTAACTCTTTCATCCTCACGTCTTATCCTTCCATTGAGGGTAGGATGACTGGTTTTCTCCTCTTGCATCTACTCCTAAGTCACACTCAGGTGGGCAGTTGACTAGAAGAGAGGTTGGAATAACCGTAGCAGCATCGCTGTATCTCCATCCACGCTTATCTCCTTCTTTGCCTAATGTTTAAGTAGTGGTGGTGAATGCCATAATCAGCAGAAAGGACAGAAGGGAGTAAACTGGTAGTAGGACCACCACATAACCATTACCAAGGACTAATTGAGCCAGGTGACACACATGTTTTCACTGACAGACTGCCTGCTTTTATGTCCCTGCTCAGTCCTGCCTTACTAGCATGTCTGTTGGCGGTAGCTCCTTCCTACTCCTTCTTCTCTGTTTTCCCTTTCTTATGCTCTTCACATGATGCTCCTCTTCTTTGGGCGTCCAGACTGCAGTCTGTTGTGCTTTTTGAGAAATCACATTTTAAACTGCAAAAATTTCACATTTCTGTGCTATGTGCCTTTCTGTACCTTCAATATTTTATACCCATCTGTTTGCAGATTATCTTGCTATAACCCAGTCCTCCTGACTCTTGGAGTTAATTATTTTACCTTTCACTTTCATACCTTCCTATCAGCATATAATTTCAGATTTCACTGGTTTTAATTTGGTCAAAAGGTTGAACAACATCTCCTCAGAGGTCAAGCTGAAGCCCACCACTAGAACAATGCAAAGAAGCAGGTGGTGGTGGTGCTAAAGACAGGTACCTCTGCCGCCCCGCCCCCCTGAGTCCCCTGGCTGATAGGATCTGATGGGATCAACCTGATAGATCAAATTTACTGTGGTGGAAAATGGTGTAGCAGAATGAATCAGAGCATTACAGGATGGGGTGTGTTAGGTAACAAGAAAACACTGCACTCACATAAGGGCAGTTTTTAAAGTTTACTAAAATAACAGGGTCAGGTGATCAACTTTTTTGAAAAATTAAGGACTTACTATTTTTTACATGACAAATACCATGAATCAAAATGCCTGGTTACTTTTTTTCTTGTATAATTTCAATCACATTAAGCAGGCGAGTGAGAGCCTCTTATGTTATAGATGGCACGGCCCGCAGTTAAGGATCCCAGCAGAAGTGTAGTCAAACACAGAGTCGTGATAAAAGAACACTAAACTTGGTGAACTATTACAATTTGGTGAATTCTCCCTCATGAAAGTTGTTTTAACTGTAATAGGAAACACTGGCGTCAATGATTTGGTTTCATGAGGTCCCGTGGCAGGTGACTGGAGAGGACCACGGTTGGAGACCCCCTGTCTGTGGTTAATCATAGAATCACAGAATCATTCAGGTTGGAAGAGACCCTTGGGATCATGGAGCCTACTCTACAAATTCCTTCCCTACACCAGATCCCCCAACACACATCTCAACCACTCTGAAACAAGTTCAGGGATGGGGACACAACCCCCTCCCTGGGCAGCCCATTCCAGGGTCTGACCACTCTTGCTGGGAAAAATTCTTTCCTAATGTCCAGCCTAAACCTACCCTGTTGCAGCTTGAAGCCATTTCCTCTTGTTCCATCGCTAATTCCCGTGAGAAGAGACCAGCACCAACCTCTCTACAATGCCCTTTCAAGTAGTTGTAGAGAGCAATGAGGTCTCCCCTCAGCCTCCTCTTCCTCCAACTAAACAGTCCCAGCTCCTTCAATCACTCTCCATAAGATTTATTCTCCAGGCCCCTCACCAGCTCTGTTGCCCTCCTCTGCACTCGCTCCAGCCCCTCAAGATCTCTCTTGTGTTGAGGTGCCCAGAACTGAACACAATACTCCAGGTGTGGCCTCCCCAGTGCTGATGATATAATGGTTTATAGCATTTCCCTGGTTACAGAAGATGTTCCTGTCCCAGTGAACGTGCAGTTATCTGTGAGGAGCTCCACGGGAGCACGCCGTAAGGCAGTGGTTTGGGCACCAAGCCACGCTGCAAAGGTCTCCCTGAGTGGGCCCAGAACACGTGTCTTCCCCCAGGGCAGGAAAGGCTGTGATGATGGTGCCATTTTGCCCTGAGCTGTATCTTGTGCCTGTGAACAACTCCACTTTCACAGAGAGCAGGATCTTCTCAAAGTAATGCTTTATTGTACCGTGCTGACGCTTCCTGATGAAAACCAGTTTTGTCCACTTGGGGCCAGCCCTGCTTCTCCGGTTTGTAACAGGATCAGACTGGTCTCTGGCAGCGAGATGGACTGGTGAAATGCAGAGGTTACTCCTCTTCCTTGCCTTGCATACACTGAAGTAGAGATGAGAGCTGGACTTTGTGATATTTAGAAAGTACGGCTACTTTTGGTCTTGAACCTGTTCATCCTTAATGCTATTTTCTAAGCTTTTTTACATCCTCTGGGCCATATTCAGTCTTCTAACACTAGCACGAGGCATTTCAGATGGCGCTTCCTGCATATGACATTGGATCCTCCTGGATCCTTTATTATTTTGGGCTTCTGTACTTTGGCTTTCTTGTGCAGCCACTGGGAAGATGTGACTGCAATGCGTACATTAGAACACCTCTTGGAGGTTACCATCGTTACTTCCCACCACTGACTTACGCAGGAGCCCAACTCTGGCAGATAATCCATTGTTGCAGCTTTTGATGGCTTTCTTCCATCTGGACCAGCCTCAGGTCGTATCTAAACCTGCAGATGTGGCAGCACGTCTGAGCCGCCAAGTCTGTCTTCTTATTCCGGCTTCTCCCAAACTACCACCAGGAAGGACTCAGCCTCTTTATCCCAAGCCACACACACGTGTGGAGCTATACCTCGATTCTGCAGCCAGAACTGAGATACCAGCAGAAGGAAGGTAGAGTGTGCTCCAAGGAGATGTTCAACCAAACTCTAGGAGTGTCATGACCTCTGTCTCTCCGCAACTACTGCCCCCTTGCACCTGAGTCTGTCTTTAGGGCCATGGTAGAGGATCTCAGAAGGGTCCAGAGAGTTCGGGGGAGCACAAGGAATAACACCAAGAAGAAAAATTGGAAAAGAAACAGCATACAGTGAGGGAGACCAAAACTTCAGCCTGTTTTGGGAGTGAGTGGACTGTATACAGACAGTTCTGCCCATTTTCTTGTCTCTGTGGGATCCTTCACTAATTCCTCCCTCCTGTGGATTTTGGTGGGGCTCAAATAGCTCAGGGAATTGTTTAACCCCTCTTATTTTGGATGCCTGGCTAGAACTGTCCCCCCCCTCGACTGCTGCATCGCAACACGGGACTCCTTCTTGCCTCTGCTCATAAGACCATCACCTTCCTTCCACAGCACCCCATTCCCAGCACAGGCTGTTCTCTTTCATAAAAGCAATTCAAATTATTAATCTGATTAATCACTATCCAAATGCTAATTTTGTCTGATTATAGAGGGACAGACAAAGGGTGATAAAAGAGCATTCTGAATTTCATGGAAACGGTCTCTCTGTGGTGTGAGTTCAAAATTTTGAGTTTTGTCCAAAAACAAGGCAATGAATGAATTTGCTTCAGAGCTCACTTTCTGTCAAAAGGCCAAGCTGACTTGGGGAAGAGGGTGGAGTTGCCTGTTCAGACAGGATTTTTTTAGTTTTTGCCCTTTACCTCTGGAGCCAGAGGTCTGGCTCTCATCCAGCTGTACAAAAAAGAAGATTATGGTATTTTCTAGGTAATTTTACAGAGTAAAACCAAAGTGAAGTCAGGTGGCTCGAAATCAGCCCCAAGTCCTTCACATGAAATGTTTCTCATGATTTTGGTTTTTTTCAGTGTAGCCATGTTTGAAAAGCGATAGGAAAATATTCCTCAGCCGGCCGACATTCTTCATTTACTCACGCGAACCGCGCTGCTCCGTCGTGAAACCTTTTGCACAGAATGGCACACACACACATAAAAATAAGTCATCTAAAATACTGAGGCTGTTCTGAAAAAAAACCCAAAACCTCACCAGGCTAAACTCACAGAAAACCTCAACATAAATCCAGCTGTAACCAGTGAAAGCATTATTTGCACGCGGAAAGCAGAATTGGGTTTAGGGAGAAACACAGAATCTGTTCAAATCTAAGTTGTGATTCCCTTTAGCCCCTGAAATCAAAATGCAAACCTCCTGACGGCTGTTCTGTCACAGAGTTGCGCTGGAGAATTGGGCTCATGTGTAACAGTGAAACATTTTGGGAAAATTATCAATACTTAAAGTACAGGAATCTTCCCTAATGGAAATTTTCTCCCACCTGCCATCCTTTCTCTGCCACGTAAGAGACTTTTGTTATCAGTGAGAAAAAAAAAGGAACTGTATTCCAAATGCTGCAAGATGGGAGTTCTCTTCGATAATAATTAGCCCCAAAAACCACCGCTTGCTGACCCGTGAGGGCTCTGCGGGCATCCTGGTGGCAGCAGCTACAACTGCCAGTCTTGAGCGTTGAGCAAGACGGTGCCATCTTGCGATGTTCCCAACGCTCCTGCCCACACCTCCTGGCAGCAGGAATAGCAGCGGCAGAATTGCTCGAAAGCCTAGAAATGTGCCTGAGTCCTCACGCAAGGCTGGCCCAGGGACCTTAGACATGAAGCAGCACATTCCATTGAAAAGAAAAATTGAATTTTCAGGGTCCTCCTGCTGAACGTTCCCGTCAGAGTCACAGGGATGGGAAACAGACCCCTGAAACTGCAGCCACATTATCCCACTCCCCTCCTCGCCTTGCAATTTGAGTTAAACTCCCTTGTTTTAATGACTTGAGGCCCAGAGCATGGACACAGGTCCCAGTGACTCCAACAGGGGCAGACTCAGGACATAGGTATGTGCCTGCCACCACATCTCCTTCACAACCAGCCCAGCGATCCAACTTCTTCCACAGTATCCCTCTCGCTCTCCAGCTCCGCTGCTGGGTCCCACCGATGTGGGGCATAAACAGGGAGCGACAGCCGGAGGGAGAAGACCAAATCCTCCCCTTTCTTCAGTGTTTTCCTCTGTTTGGGGTTTTCCTCTGACCAGGATTTGAGGATTCTTCCAGCCGTCCAGCAAAAACGTACCTGGCTCGTATTTCTCAGCAAGTCCCCCAAGTGCTTCTCTGAAAAACATCCAAGAATATATATGGTAATATAAAGGCAGGAATATGAGCTACAGCAGCTGTGAATCAGTTTGCTGGGCAGGGGCAAAAAGACCTTCTATAGTGTTTTGAGCTTCTTAAAAGAAGAAGTCGAGCCATCTTTAGAAGTAGGTAGAAATTCCAAAAGAAAATTATAGCATTTCTAAAGAGATCTCCTGACTGACATGCACAGTAGGGTAGGAAGAAGTGCTGGCTTGCTTAAGGCATGTTTTAAATAAAAGGTGGAAAACTTGATTAACGTTGAGCGATGAAGTCAGCAGTCCTGAGGAAACACGGAACAAATGGCAAATACCTGCTACAGACTTCTGTGCTGCTGCCATCCCTGCTACAGCCAGGCGAGCGGAGCAGGAGGTGTTGAACCTCACGTGGTGGAAACCTGTAGGCACAACTCCAGCAAGTGGGGAGTAAGAGGGACTCCCAACTGGGAACAAAGCTGGAAACTTAGCATTAATTCGTTTAAATTTACATTTGACATCAAATAGCACAGATGTCTATCAAACTCACTGGAAATAGTTCCTCAGCTAATACGCAGTGGTGAAGAGGAATGCCATGCTTTCTGCTTTTACTTTTTTTTTTTTTCTTCAGAAAATAAAAAAAAAAGGTCTTTCCCCCTTGAGCGAGCAGAAGGGCAGGGCAGAAGGGAGATGGAAGACCAAAGTGAGCAGCTGGAGTCAGGCAGCACAGCCTGAAGGTGTCGCATCTCTGCAGAGGACTTAAAAAGGTTCAGGAAGATTAACCAAATCAGCAGTTTACCCATCAGTACCGCTTCCAGGCCATCTCCACAGACCCCAGAAGCTCTGCTGTCTGACTTTCTGACGCTCCTCGAAGTCAGGTGATGTCTGACTTCCCAAGTTCTTGTATTTTTTTTTTCTCCGTACGACGGCATTAGACATTAAGATCAGTTCTCATTAAAACCGTCTGTGCCAATCATCGAACCTTTTTTTTTTTTAACTTTGCTTCCTTCTTGTACGCTCACCCGTGACGCTTTGACTTTGAAGGAAACCACAAAAATGTAATCATCAGGTTATCTCCAGACTGGGTCTGCTCTCAGAGCCCCTTTCCTTTCAGTCTCACCCTTGTCCCCTCCCTCCTCCATCTATAATAATTCCCACATGTTTATGCAAAAATATTGGACTTTCTTTTATTATTGGCAATTAAGAGAGGCAAGAGTTTCAGCATCTCTGCGAGAACAATAATTTTGAAAAGTGAACAGTTTTCTGCCTTGACTTTCTGCAACTTTCAGGATGCCAAAACCCAATCAGCATACTAATACTACAGTGTTTAAATAAAATGGGGCTGCGAAGAGGTTAGGGATCATGTCCACACTCATTTCTTTCCCCCTGTTGTTACTGAATCGAAAAACAAAGCCTGTTCCCTTGCCCAAAAAGTGCAATTTAGATTTCATTCGGTGACCTAATCGTCATCTGAGGGTGAGATAACACAGCATGCATGTGGGTCACAGCCCAGCAAAATGTCCATCGAGCCCCAGAGGCTCATCTGTGATTCAGCACCGAATCTGAATGCCAGGAGGAATTTAAAGACAGGTAGAATTACTCATTCTACTCAGTTTAGGGCACCTCGGTTGGCCAGTGACGCTGAGTGGCTAAAGCTGAAGAGCGTAAACATCCCCCCATGTGCTTTCCCAGCCCTGAAGGTCTGGCTGGTCCTGGAAGAGGTGGAGCAGGCTGCAGGTTGTGAGCTGCAGAGTATGGGGGTCTGTGGGATAATGGTACCCTCCGAGGAGTACACAAGTGGGCTCTGCTGAGCCATCAGTGATGTCCCTGCAACTGGCAATACCTCTTGATTTATGGCATCTCCTAACAGCTCCTGGGATTGCTGTAGCTTTTAAAAACTAGCATAATCTGAACAAAGTCAAGTCCCATAAGCACAGGATGAAAGTAGGAATTGTTGGATTATTCTAAATTATCATAAATAGTAGAAAACAGACTTGGGAGAAACATGGCAGTCCAGGACTGGCAAAATTCCCACAGAGATCAATCCGTCTGAATAAAAAACAGGGCCTCTTTCACTCCGCACAAATGGAGAACATGAAGGCTTACAAGAGCTGTAGAGCCTTAGCCACAGTTGAGGATTTACTCCCCACCACAAGAGGTATGCACAAGTAAACCCAAACAGCTGGTGGTCCAGGAAGGAGACCATGGAAGAAGAAAAGGGTCAAGACCAGGGTAAAGCTGATTTGAGGAGTGCTCACCTCAAAATTTCCTAGCAGCTCTTAGTTTCTGCTTGTACTGCCTGCACCTTTGGGTTGGCCAGGCTGACTAGCAGGGTCAGGAAGGAAAAGATGAGCCTGGATTGGGCAAAGTAGTGGGATGTCTGCCTCAGGGTGGAAAAGGCTTTGCCCTAGCAGCCAGGGTCTACAGACCAGTGAGAGATCTCAGATCCTAACCTGGGTGGGAGCCCCACGTGCCATGCACAGTCCCAGTTCCTTTGGCATCCCTCTGGTCAGTGTGACGCCCTAGCACTTGCATTAAAGACAGCGGAGTTTTGCTTCCCTCTGTGATATCTGTGATGGAGGAGAAGTCTTCCTTTGACACCGTTTTGTAGGTTTTCTGGTTTTTTAATTAATCATAAAATCATAGAATAGTTTAGGTTGGAAGGGGCTGTACAGACCATCCCTGCCCTGGGCAGGGACACCTCCCACCACACCAGGTTGCTCCAAGCCCCAGACAACCTAGCCTTGAACCTCTCCAGGGATAAGGCAGCCACAGCTTCTCTGGGCAACCTGGGCCAGGCTCTCACCAGGCTCTCATCTCAATCTCCCCTTTCAGTCTGAAGCCATTACTCCTTTTTTTTATTGCTACCCTCCCTGATCAAGAGTTCCTCCCTATCTCTCCTGGAGCCCCTTTAGGGACTTCTCTTCTCCAGGCTGAACACCCAACTCTCTCAGCCTGTCCTCACAGGAGAGGTGCTCCAGTCCTCTGTCATCAATTAAGGGTATATATACAATATTGGGTCCCATAGGGGCCAAGCTCATGGAATCATAGAATGGTTTGATTTAGAAGGAGCTTTAAACATCATCCAGTTCCACCCCCCTGTTCCTGGGTTTATTCAAGGCCCAGATTCAGATCAGCCACTCTGCTGGGGACCGCTCTGCCTCTGCCCTTTCCAAGGGCCCGAGAACCGGAGCTTGAGCCTAAACAAACACATCAGCTTATTGGGAAAGTTTCTTTGTCAAGAACTAGCGAGTTTATCATATTTGCTGCACACCTAGAAAAAGCCAATTAGCTTGGATCAAACACAAGACAGCACACAAGGCTCGTGGCTGCTGTTAATGTGGCGGGAGCCAGAAGGACGGGCTTGGCATATTGTCTTTAGAGTGAGAGACGATGGAGTGGAAGGAAAGAAGGGAAGGGGACACAAGGGAGTGTGTGGTGTCACCGTACATCTCTGCCGCTGAAGGTACAGGCTGGGGAAGTACCCTTAGGTGGAGCTGACACCCACACAAGAGGTGCTGAGGTGTAAAACACCCCTTTCACGGAACAGGCAAAGCCCATAGGTTTTTCCATGGCTTTCCGAAGTCAGCTGCTAGTTAAAACCTGTGGATGTGTACGCATTCCTTTGGATGGATAATTAGCTGCTTTATGTGTGGCGCCTCCTGGATTAAAGAAAATTCTTCTATGCAAATAAGAAGTGGAATAGACTGGTCAAATTTATGTGTGGAAAAAAAAAAAAAAAAGACCTCCTTTATATAAATATGTAGTGTTTATTGTGTTTATTTAGGTGAGTTTATTACTTCATAGAGAAGTGCTAATTCCTAGACAGCTCCCATGTATTGAAAACGTTCCCTCTACATTGTTCTTTTAAGCAATGCCCATACACAAATGCGGAGGATGAACAACAGACGATGACAACACACTTAAATAAATGAGACAAATCCACGTACCTTGGAACTGGCTTTTTCACTTTTCCCACTAAACGCTCAAATCCTGCCCTGTTGAAATCGATGGCAAAACTCCATTGATTCCATAGGGCCACATTTTCACCCCAAACTCCCTTTTTCACTAATAAGTAGATGTGGCCCAAGTTTGTCTGAAGATACTGCTTTAAACCATTTCTTCTGCTCTATTGAATAACGGAGTTGGTTGATATTTAAGAATGAAAGCTCATCAAGTTTAAGTTTCGGTTGTTTTATAATAATAGCCATATGTTAGTTGTAGATTGTGTAAGTCTGAAGTTTGGGTAATTTAAAACTGCTTTAAAGTGACCTTTACATGATTCCACATTTCAACATTTTCTCAAAGTGGTGGGTATCGGTCCTTACTCATAAATCCTTACATTAAAAGAATCTGCAGGCCTGGGCCCTTAGCGAAGAGGCTGGCAGCAAGGACGTCCTGCAAGCACTTACATCCACACTTAACCTTCCAAATCCATCCCTGGCGATGAATGAAATCAGTGTAACTACTCTCGGTGGGCACCATCAGAGCAGGGGGAAATCTCAGCTTGTAAAGAAAGGTCACTCGCTCCCGCCGGTGAAGGCAGGACGCTTCAGAGAGAGGGACCTGCAGCCTGGCCCGCCGCCACCTCGGGTTCTTCTGGCCTTAAAGGGTGCGAAGCTGCCCAGAGAAGTGGTGGAGTCTCCGTCTCTGGAGACATTCAAACCCCACCTGGACACCTTCCTGTGGGACCTGCTCTAGGAGGACCTGCTTTGGCAGGGCAGGGGGGGGTGGACTAGATGATCTCCAGAGGTCCCTTCCAACTCCATAGCGTTCTGTGAGGCAAAAAGACAGTCTGGGAAACACTTCATTTTTCCCCACGGAAGCCTGTTCAGGCCGGGAGGGCGGATACGCTGGAGGGGCTGTGAAGGCTGTAGCTCATCTCCTCCACCGCTGCCTGGTGGTTCCAGAGCAAAGATCTTTGTCCCTATTTCTCCAGCCCCACTGCGGTGGATCTTGCCTTTCCCTTGGGCTGCTCATGAGGCTGCAGCTTCTTATTCCCTGGCAGTGCTCCACACCCCGTTTGTGTGTCATTCCTGGTATGGCTGAGATCTCTCTCAAAGGCTGGGTTATTCCCATTGTCCCTCTGACTCCCTGTCGGACTATTTCCCCTCTTACTGTAAAACACATCACGTATCTGCTATGCTCTTCCACTCAAACACCAGCACTCCAAAAGCATTTTCATTTTCCTAACAGGGAAACTGAGGCACACCAGCTAAAGCTATTTTGCCAGAGACTCTACAGCATGTGAACAGCAAGATACGGAACCAAATCATACAATCAGAGTGGTTTGGGTTGGAAGGGACCTTAAAGCACATCCAGTTCCAGTCCCTACCCTGGGCAGGGACACCTCCCACCAGACCAGGTTCCTGACCCTTCCTTCTAATGCCTGGGTCTTTAGGAGTTGGAAAATAAACTTGGCAAGACTAAAAAAAGCATTAAAAAGTGCCACATTCAAAATGAGATGAGACCAGGTTTTGGTACATTGGCAAAAAGGAAATGGCAGCAGCAGGGGGATTGGAACTGGATGATGCTTAAAGTCCCTTCCAACCCGAACCATTCCATGATTCTGTGAGATCTGCCCTGGATTCACTGGTACCTTGATGGTCTTTGTATTTCTGTGGAATTTCGCTACTTCTCCCATGACATGAAATGTTAAAGTGCTGTTAAATGTGAGCAGCACGTTTCCCAGGAACAAGAAAAATACCAGCCACCAAACAGCTGAGCAGATTCCCTTTCCCTTCAGAAAAGGAATATCCTTCCCCGTGTTCAATGCCCGTTTTCCTGGCATTTAAACACTTGATGCATTTGAACTTAAATTAGGGTGGTTTTTTTTCAGGGAAAATACACAGTACAGCAGATAGACCTTGTTGATCTGCGTGGCCCACTCCAAACGCTGTTTTCCAGCTCCTGGCTGTAAGGATTCACTTTGAAATTTCCTATGAAATAGCTCTTCAAAAGCTTAGTCTTCCTTTGGCCCTCAACCCTGCAAATGCTTTAGCCCAGGCATGTCGGTAATTCCATTAACACGTGTCAGGAGCCCCACTGGCACTGATAATATTCTAAGCAGATACATATGCCTTTGGAGAACAAGACTTTTTTTTTAGGTAAGAAAATATTCTTGTGATATTTTTTCCTTTTCTTTTGCAAAACTCCAGCTCAGGAACAGAAAGAAAAATGCATAAATTTGAGGTAATAAGCTCGAGCTCTAATTTCACCTTATTGCCACGCAAAAAAAAAAATATTTGCTCTCCTTAGGAAATGCACAAAAAAAACCCTGCGCTGAGGCCAGTTCTGAAAATGTGCGGCCCGATCCTGTAAATCATTCAAAGTGTCTTTCTTTAATTCAAGCAGAGAAAAAACCTAGCCTATAGAATCAATCCCTTCATGGTTTTAGTAGGGTTTGGGTTTGGTTGTGGTTTTTTTTCAAAAACCAAAGTCATGCACAGGGACACGTGCAGGGATGCAGGGGCACATCCATCCACGTGCTGAGCCGCAACACCCAGAGAGCATCAAACCCCCGTACTGGCACCAGGACCCAGCTGCAGATAGAGATTAAAGCCCCTGCTTTAAATTTTAAAATTTAAAATTGCTCTAAATTAATAATATACAAAAGAAAAGCAATAGAATAATCGTGATCAGGCATTCCCCTTTGGGGAAGAATAAGGCATGGCCACGTAAAGCGCTGAGGGGTTCCTTAAAGAGTGGGATGAAGGGGGCGTGGGGGTGGGAAATGTTCTGGAGGGACCTGACTGAGGCATTTTACAAATAAAACTCCAGCATTTCCAGCGGCACCCTCGGGGATGGTTTATTGCTGGCAGGAGTCTCGGTGGGAGGCTGGAGAGGGCTGTGGACCCTCGTGTCCCCCCCTGTACCCCACTTTGCCGGGGACGGGGTAGGGGGGACACGGACAGGCAGCTGGAGGGGAGTTGAAGGGGGAAGACCCAGGGAGAAGCCCCATTGTTTAGATTTCTGTCGCAAGCCGCGAGAATTACTTAATTCCTTTCATCTCTGGAGTTTTCATTATCATTCAAATTTCATTTCCCATTAATTGATGGGGGATTAGCTGAGCCGTTACTCCG
>VXBJ01006442.1:124129-155604 GCA_013400055.1 Nycticryphes semicollaris | reverse complement strand
CCACTCTACTCAGCACTTCTCAGACTACACCTGGAACACTGCGGTCATTTTTGGTCCCTGTTATGAAAACAGATTTGGATAGGCTGGAGAGACTCCAGAGAAGGGCCACAAAGATAATCAAAAGACTGGGAAGCCTGCCATATGACGAAAGGCTGAGAGAATTGGGTTTGTTTTGCCTTGAGAAAGGAAGGCTTAGGTGAGATCTTATCACCGTGTTCCACTGTTTAAAAGGTGGCTACCAAGAAGGTAGAGAAAACTCCTCAGCAAAGCTTCATGCACTCCAACTGGTCATTGACATACAGGGCAACACCCCCTCCTCATCTCTCCTGCCTGTCCTGCCTGAACAGCCTGAATCCTTCCATTCCCGCAGTCCAGTCACAGGAGCCATTCCATCACATCTCCATGATGTCAATAAGATCACAGCCCTGCAGGGACATGCACATCTGTAACTCCTGTTTATTCTCTATGCCACAAGTGCTTGCGTAGAGGCATTTAAGCTGGGCCCCTGATGAAGCTGACTTACTGGTTGGATTGGCTAGTATTCCTTTGTGCTGCATGCCAGGTGCTATTCCTATATTCATTAATTCCTACATTGATTAACTCTATTTTCCAGTAACATATTTTAACTAAGATTTGACTGACAGTGAGAGTAATACCAAGAAAAAAGGGATCTTTGCCTGTCTTGTCTGTTTGAGTTTCCCCCAAATGTAAATTCAGCTGCTGTTGTTGTGTGTTACTATTCTTTTCTTTCTCAGGTGAGAACTGTACTGTCTCAGCTTTGCAACAAAAGCTGTTAATATGTTTTACCAGGAAGAATGCTACCTCGTGATGTCCATGTTTTAGTGATGAGTGCCTCACTGAAAAGCCTATCTTGTGGTCAAATCTACCTGGTCGTCTGCACTACAGTGATTTTAATACAAGGCTGCAATTTAAATAACTTTATCAACTATGACTTCTATCATCTATTCACAAACCTGGAGCACCGTTTAGATCTTTCACCCTTCCACAGAAGAAGCTTAAGTGAGATGACAAAGAGAGAATTTCCCTCTGTACAGACATGACAAGCTTGTGCCTGACTGGAAAATTTCTGAAGCAAAGCAGTTTTTTCAGCAACTGACAATTTCTTGAACTGAAAGGACTTTGCAAAAAGCACCAGTTTTAATTACATTTCATGCATTTTGTCCAGCCAGCTATAGTACACACAGTTACAGTCCATCAGAAACTGTTGTTCTTCCCCAGCAGCTCATTTGGCTGGGACTTCAGGATCCTTGTCTGCAAGTCAGTCTAGGTACAGAACAGCCCCAGCAACCTGCCATTTCCCCAGATTTCTCAAGATCAAGGGAATTCTTGCTACTCTTCCACATCCTCAGGTTAGATGAAGTGTGCTCCATTTCTTCCTCCTCAGATGCATGTGAGCCTTATTCCTGGGACTCCTAACAGCCTCCAGTTGGACAGGTCTGGTGCAGGTCTGAAAGAACCCTTAGCCATTTACAGGATTTGGCAAATTTTAATTGCCCTACTTTGTTTCATATAGGTGAACACAGCACACAAAACCAAATTTAAAGGTCTGTCACATTTGCTGCTTGACCTTTCCCTTCTTGTCAGCACATTCATGAAACATGTTTTCATGCAACAAAACAATACTTTTGTTTGGCTTTATTTCCTGAACTAAGTACACCTCCTTGATATTTTTCTATGTGAACCAATATTAGAAGAAGTAATACAGCTTCACCAAAGACATCTTCCCTCCAGACATGTGCTAATCTTGCCTTCACTGTGCACAAAAATGTGTCCTAGCTATGATGACAAATTCATATGGACAAACATTAATCGATTATACAATACACAGTTATGTTTGAAAAGAGAAACTAAAATATTTCATACTTGTTTTCGTAACGCAGCCTTCAACAATGCGTATGTTTTATCCCTCCCCCACTGTGCACTAATTTCTGGTTTGCCAAATGACCTCTGCAAATTTACAGTGAAAGCAACAGGACCCAGCCCTCCTATATGAAAGCAGGAGCAGATCTCTACTTGCATATAATGATCTGAATCAACCTTCACTTTTCCTTAGGTGCAAAGATGAGAGGAAGCTGCTCGCCTTTGTTATATGTGGAAAATACAACAGTTTCTTTAAAAATTTGATGTCAAGTTTCTGTGGGCTTAAATGTAAGAAGGACTGAAGTGTAATGCTACAGAAAAAGTCTTGACTGGAGAAGGTTTTTAATCAGATGTGATGCAGCTGGCAGCAAATTAAGAGTGAAAGCTAGCAAACACGTGCCAACTATCACATGTTAGATAACTCTTCCTGCAAAAATACCCTTTGCAGAACAGGAACTGCTACAAAGAAAAGAATTTCCCAATGGAGGAACCCTGAGTGCTTTAAAGTAATAATGAATTTCTGTCTCAAAGATTAACCTTAAGCTCCAACCAAAAACTTATTTGTTTTATTTGAAAATGAGTAAAGACAGTCACCAATATTTCCACCTCAAGGATCCTGGCCATTTGCCTCGACTTACCCGCTTATGAAGACGTTCTGCTTCCTCCTGATACGCAGCAAGTTGTTGTTTCCATTGTTTTACATTGGCAGTGGACTCCAGCAGGGCTGCTGTGAGTTTGGCGTTATTACCCTTCAGCGTGGCTAGTTCTGCCTCCCAGTGCTTGCTGATTGTCGAACTGCACAGACAAAATGAGAACAGTCAGAGACCCCAAATCTCTTCCTTTCTTTTTCTTTTCTTTCCTTTTTTTGTCTTAGACTGTCTTATAATTTTTCTTTCAAAATTTCCAGGAAAAATAGAATTGTGCAACAATCCTATGACTGAATGTACAAATAAGAATCCAATCAAATCATCAAAACTGTAAATTCAGAAAATACAGGTATATCATTACTGAAAAACAACCTCTAACCTCCCAGTTCAACAGAATATTTTTTTAAATAAAATGTTAATGATGAAATCCACATTAGCTTCCCACATAGATTACATATATGATTAGTCACTATTTTAATATATATATATGCATTGAGTGAAAGTGCTATTTTAACATACTACTTCATGAACTATATTGTAGAAAAAGATTTGTCACTAAATTGATTGAATAGAGCTAATACAGTGCTTTGGAACTACAGTTTAGTTGTCTTAATGCAGGCCTTTTATCCCTGAAATATACTTTCTTTATTAAATACTGTATTTAATTTGTACTTGCAAGCTCAAAATTGTTGAATTTCTTCACCATACTACTATTAAGATGCCTTTCCTCAGTAATATCAGCAAAGAGATTAAAGAGCATGGAGATATTATTGCTTTATTGCAGAGACGAAGGTGATGCTGGGATTTACTGAAGTAGCCTATGGAGGAACAATCCTTGCCTACAATTTAGTTATTCTCTGAGCAATCACACGGCTTTAATTATCACAGATAATTAGTTTGCCATCATCCACAGACCTTATCTTAGCACTCAGTATGAGAGAGAAAAAACAAATCAGCCACATCAGGTGAATGTATTAGTATGCAAACAGCTCATTAATGTTTACTTGTATAATGCTAATAACATGCGACGTGCACACCTACATGGAAAATACATACAGAAAATAATTAATTTTGTCTAATTAGTTTATTATTAAAGGCACCATTGAATACCAAAGATCTGTAACTCTGGCCAAAATTATTTTGTATTTATGTTCATGATGAATTACGAGGAATTATTATAATCTAATTTCATAGAATCACAGAATGGTTAGAGTTGGAAGGGACCTTAAAGATCATCAAGTTCCAACACCACTGCCTTGGGCAGGGACACCTCCCACTAGACCAGGTTGCTCAAAGCCCCATCCAGCCTGGCCTTAAACACTTCCAGGGATGGGGCATCCACAACTTCTCTGGGCAACATGTGCCAGTGTCTCACCACCCTCACAGTAGAGAATTTCTTTCCAGTATCTAATCTAAATCTCCCCTCTTCCAATTTAAAACCATTAACCTTCATCCTGGTGCTGCACTTCCTAATAAAGAGTCCTTCCCCAGCTCTCCTGTAGGCTCCCTTCAGATTCTGGAGGGCTGCTATAAGGTCTTTCCGGAACCTTCTCTTCTACAGGCTGAACAACCCCAGTTCTCTCAGCCTGGAGAAGAGGAGGCTCTCATAGGAGAGGTGCTCCAGCCCTCTGATCATCATCGTGACTTTCTGCTGGACCCAATACAACAGGTCCATGTCCTTCCTCTGTTGAGGACTCCAGAGCTGCACATAGCACTCTAGGTGGGAGTAAATAATAATTTTTATAATAATTATAATTTATATGCTTAACATCATTATGAATTATTAATATTTTGCATGTAAGTTTATAGGTTTATTTGAACTATGTGCACATGAACAATGAAACATTCTGGACCATTTTGTCCACCGAGTTTCTTTTTTGCACTTCAAGCATACGAACAGCCTATTTCACCGAAGCATATTTCAAAAACATTATGACTCTTATAAATGCTCCTTAGGTGTTCAAAATCAACTAGCCACTGAGGAATATTCATTACTAATTCACATCACATCTACATTTTGACTAAAACTTGAAGTTTAATTCTTCCACACTCCATCGTTTCCTTCCAAATATGCTGCTTCATCCCCTTGAACAGGAAAACAAGTTCCTTCAGAAGAGAAACACCGGTTCTTTCAAATGGCTTTAGCATTTCATGATCTATTCAACTAATTAGAAGTTCACCACTATTTTAAATCTTAAATGACTAGGCTAAAATAATGATAATCCTACTTCATCAGGGAACATTGACTCACATATTACAGACGATGAGAACCAAATTTCTATAACATCTACTCTTCTGTTTCTGTAATCAGGTTTACTCTTTACTCAGCACAGCAGATCAACAAATTCTGTAAAAAAACATGCTAAAAAAATCTAGTTCATTATCTTATTAATGCTATATTAACTCCTCCTTGATGTGCTGATCAGGCAAACAAATATCTATTCCAGCCACCCCACGCAAGTGAATAGCTCCATTTAGTAGTTCTGCTACAGCAGGACTAGTAGCAAACTGCGTGTCTGTGTGAGACCTATACCTGTTTACAAAATGTGCCTTACTACTACTCATCTTTCCACACAGAAGAAATATACACACAAGATTTTATATTGCTGTAGCACAGCAGATTAAAAGCTTTGTATCTGGACAGTTACAGGACAAAAATTGTTTGATCACTTAATAACCTAATTTATTTTCCAAACGGGGAAGTGAATGGATTTTTTTTTCCAGTGTAATAATGCCTATACCCACAATGCTACAAGGGAAATTTCTACGCCATGAAGATCCCAGAAGACAGATTCTCAGTGAGTAATGATGTGAGGGGGATTTGTGGTGTGTTTCACCTTCACTTTTGCCCAGAGCTACCATACTACTCTGGCAAGAAAACAGCCAGGAGCTCTTAAGTAACTGCTTGTATACTGGAGTGTCAGCCCCAAGTATGAAGCATGTATTTTCTATTACTGTTACAGCTACCCTGGCTCAAAAGCCAGGTTTCTTTGAAGCTGGTTATCTTTAAATTGGTTGTTTACAATAGGAATGCACCACTGCTATTTCTCAATCATACTTTTTATCCCTAAGAGACCTATATAGCGGGCATGAACATGTCTATTGAAATGCAGATGATATTTGTTTGTAGCATACACTTGGTTTTTCTACAAATAATCTATATTTTATCTTCTACAGACTGTACTATGGCAACTGTTTACTTATCCTGCTTCTTAATAAACTCCGCATTCTCTGACATAAACACAAACACGTGTGTTCATACCAGGAAACACAGAGCCTAAGATGTGAATATACTGTTTCATAAAATCGTAGTTCGATTAAAATAGCCCATAACCAGTCCTGGCATTGCTCACTTACTTTTGTCAAATACTTTCTCAACAAAAACAAAAAAACCCTACTCAAAACCCCCAAAAGATAATTGAAATTACACTTAGTGGATTATTTTGGTTAGAACTGGGTTTATTTGGATTTAAATTAATTACTTTAGGACTATATAAAACCACACCTACAGCAGGTTGTTCTTAATCTAGACTAGGTGTACCTGCATTGATGCTTGCATCTGCAGAGCTAGACCCATTCAAATTTATCAACACTTCCAGAGGAAACATTGAGAAACATATGTTTCAGACACAGTGAGAATTCTCCCTCAGAAGAGAATATGCTGGGGTTAACACGTGGGAGAGGGAACGCACAAATCCAGAAGCTGAAGGACACATTGGGAAATTCAAAGGGCTCCCAGCAACTGCTAGAGCCCATGGCCAGAATTTTGACAGTGGAACAGCTGCACTACAGTCCCTCGAGATGCATACAGGAGAGCAGCACATACTTTTACTTTCTAGAACCTTTTAGTTAATTTCTGTTTGAAAGGCTTTTTGCTAAAATGAATTTATTTTGTCCACAATGCACTAGATTCTGTCATAGGAAGTACACACAGAGCTCTGTCAGGTTGTCTTAACAGCTGTAAATACCTAAACCAAACCCAAATCATTCCTCATGTGTTGTGAGATTATTTGCTCTAGGAAGCACATGTAATACAAAAATTTACGTAGTGATCAAAGTGATCCAGCTTCCACCAGAACACTTTTGGGTTTTGCACTGTGGTGCCAGGAGCAAAACTGTATGTATGCACTGGGAGACACATTTGCAGTCCTGCGGTGAAAGAATTAGACATGCGTACGTGTTTTATTTTGTTCTGAGGGCCATCCATCCCCTTGCCAGCAGTGTCACAATGTTCACAGTTATTTCTTCAGACCTGTCAGGATTAACATCACTGACTGCTTGGCATGCTCAACGTTTCAAGATGGTTCTTTAAAAAATGAGACATCCTTAACACTCCTGCTTGTTGCCTGTTTCTCCACCAAGCTTCTGAAAATATCCTAACAGAGAATAAAGCCTGGTTGTTTATCTTATGAAACTTCAAAACATATGAAGGTAAGAGAAGATGCTGGTTTGCGTACATCACTACATCAGTGCCAAATACGAGAGGGGAAACAAGCCTCTAAAGGATAATAGCAAAATCTCTGTTTTATTGGTTCAACTGATCATGCTACACAAAAATTGTTTTCATAACAGAGGTTTAGGTCTGATTGCTCAGAGAATTATCTTTACAATGGTAACTCCTCAAGAGATTGTAAGCTCAAGAGATGGCTTCACCATCAAGGCAATGAATTCAAAGTCAGATATTTAACATATATGGCACCCAGTAATTCCATCACTCCTGCAAAACACTCCTAGAACTTGTAGCATACAGCCTGACTGTGGGACCCCCTGAAAATTAAAGTTGGAGTCAATACACTTCCGTACTTTTAGGCATTCTGAACAATTAACATCAGGCAATCTCCCTTCTCACTGGGGATTAGTTACAACCTCAGTCAGTCACTAAGGAATAGCTTTGCTATCTGTCCATCTGTGACCTGAATAGAGTGCCAGAGGCTATAAATGCATGATTATCTTTCTCTGCAAAGTAGGTCACTTAAGGAAAATTAATCCGAAAAGCTCCAGTCACCACATTTAGCCAGTTGGAGAAGGCTTACAAAGGCAGGGGGTGGGGAGCACACATTAATGAGTTGTATTCAGAATGAAGTTATTTTGAGAGATGCTTTCACAAAATACTGAAATAAAAGCAGTTCAAATCAAGAGATGCTTTCTGCTTTTTCAGTCAGTACTGTTCATTCATTGTTTGCTGAGATGTACGCAGTACCAACACTATAAAACATGGTTTAAGCTTATTTCCAGTTACAGGTTTTAATACTGGATTCATTGCGTAAAACCAATTAATTAAAAATTTTATTTCTTACTATGATGTAGCCGTGGTTTCAAAGAACTATAGTTACTCAAGAGCATGTAAATTCTTTTATTCAGGTGTTCCATCTGTACTGCAGATGTATGGTGAGCAGTGTACCTTGAGAGAGTAGAAATGAGGAGGAATTCAGCTGAGTAGAGAACAGAGTACTCTCACTACAAATTTTGGCATCTGGTCTAGTAACTAAATCCATAAGACTTGACATATATGCACAGCACAGAATCCCTGTAGTTGCTGCCCAGATTATAAGTAGTGGCGTGCGCTGGAAGCGGCCCAAGAGCCTGGTGGAGTGAGCATTACTGATGAGAAGGAGAAGTATGTCAACCAGCTGGTAACAACACATGAGATGTGTTGGCAGCAAGGGGTGATCCTTTCTGACAGCCTTGCTGGTGAGCCTTACGGAGCAGCTCCTCATGCTTAAGGAAGCAAAGGGAGATTATGAATGACTTGTTTCTGTTACAGTACCATCTGAGAGCTCTAGTGAATGCAAGTAGTGTGGCTTTTTCTCTTTGGAAGTGTAAGACCAGCATTTGGGTTTACCTAAAACTCCCTGGTGCATTTGGAAAGGAATTCTGCACAAGGTCTTTATGAAATCCTCCATATGAAATAGGGTTCAGATAATGCTAAGGTCCCAGGCAGGAAGGGTGAGACCTCTGCAAGTGTCTACGCTTGCTATTGCATACACTGGAGTGATATGACAGTCCTATTAGATGGAGATGATAGCTCTGCTGACACAAAGGATGAGTTGCAGCATCCTTCAAGGTATTCCTAAAAGCTCTAGAGAATCCTCCTCTCATTCATGATGAGAATGGGAGTTAAGCTCCTCACTTCATGTCCTGATTTCGAAGAAATTTTAAAGACGCGTTTTGGGAATTTCACCCCTTGTCAGAGATTTCAAAAGGCACCTTCTGTGGCTGCCTATTAAATATGTAAAATTACTTCATGATAGAAAACATATAAACGTGATGGTTTTTAGAGTTTGTCCTGCTGTTAATCCAAAGTACCATATGCCCTTGGTACCCATACAGAAATTTGTGTCTCTCTCTTTATCATTCAAAGCACAATTGGAAACAGAAAGAGGTTTTGTCATTCACTCAATTATACCTAATTTGGAGTCATTGAATGAGGGGGAAGCTGAAGAAAGAGCAGTGGAGCAGATGAGGTCCTACGTCACCATTACAGCAAGAGGCAAGAAAGAAAAGTTTTGAGCTGTTCTGTCATGTTAATCTTCATACAAAGCCCTCTGCTTGTGTTGGTCCAGCAGAGTCAGCTACTCAAAAGACTCGAGTGCATGAGGGACACAGTCATTTACAGTATAGTTGAAGAATCAGTCAGCAGAAGAGGGGAAGCTATAGTAAGAATGACAGCTTTTGTAAGAAGAAAACTTAAGAAACAAAACAAAATTGCCTCTTTACAGCTACTGCTTATTGTTTTATCTGTAGTTGTGATTAACTGGACACATACAAAAGGAAGTCTTAATTGACAAACTGGAATTTATTAAAAAAGGGTAAATCCTCTCAAAGTTATAATCAAGAGATAATTACCAGGAAATTACTTCGAGTTAAATATTTTGAGTGAGGCCAATGAAAAACTAATTAATATTCAAAGAGATCCTTATCCTTAATTAGAGTATTCAAAAGATTTTTTAGCAAAGGAGGATAGCTCCCCTGGAGAGAGAAGCAGGAACATTAACTGAGCATGAAAGATCTGTTCTTCCATTTGGGATAAAGAGTATCTACATGATCTCAATGGAGTAACATCAGCACAAAACCAGGGAAACGTAGTTGTGAATCAGCTCTTTAGATTGGTTAAATGACAAATTTGATCATAGCAAAAAAGATGAAGGAGGCCCTTGAAGCGCATCTACTTTAAGTGAGCTAACCCATAACGAAGCCACACACACCTACTGCAAAGTCAGCTAAACGGCTGAGATCAGCAGGTGACAGCATGAGTTTTCTGAAAGTCTATCATTCCCTACAAATATTGAAGGTTTATCCCACTCCAGGGTATATCGCATTGTTTTATTTTGCACACCCCTTTGCTCAATTCAGAGCTACAACGTACTTGAACTCCCAATTTCTGTGTCAGTGCGGAAGACAGAAATACAGATGGCTTTTCTGCAAATTTGGGTGGAGGGGTGTTTATGGAGCTATTATGAATTTCTCTTTTGGGATGTTTCACCTATGATCTTTCACTTTCGTTTAGCCTTCCAGTTTGACCCTGCTCTTGGATTCTGAGTCATTCAAAGTACCCATGAAGCCCTGGGACGGGAGTTGCCTTTCTGGTTCTGTTACAGGCAGTTTTGTTCTTAGGTAACTCTTGTGCTATGCATTATCCCCTCACTGGGGAAGGGTCAGTACCTTTGCAGACCTCAAGGATGAAGATGACCAAAGAGATTGAATAATGGTACAGACGCTTTCCCCTACAGAGCAGACCACTATGCAATACACATTGGTGATTATACCCTGTTTAGATCCACCACCTAAATCCATGTTCTGTATGTTGTAATACAGCCTCCATTCATCACTACGCTATCACTGCCACTACACTACACTACCACTACAACACAAATTGCCTTCCAATATGGAAGCTTACCACTGACAAATGGACTGGATAATAAACTCTTTTTAAGGAAGAAAAATTTCACAGAAATATTCTCTGTGGTGACTCAGCACAGTATACCCACAGAAGACAATAAAGCCAGAGAGAAAAATAAGTATGGTGCTTACTGAAAAATAAAGAAACAATAGCAACAGAAGAGCTCCTGAAAGGCACTCTTTGGGGTGCTGAATTAACGCAAAATTAATACTTCAGCTATGATCCTTATGAACTGGGGACTTAGATTCAAGTTAGACCAAAGATAAAGTGGGAGACAAAGAGAAGATTCCCCCTCCTCTACAAGAAACAATGAAGTTTCCAAGCTTCTTGTACTGTACGCTAGTGTTCCCTGGATGTGTTTGCATAGGTGACATTTAAACTCTTTCTCACTAAACATACACTGCTCAGACAGTTTTATGCACATCTTTTGTACACCGCATCACAATGCAAGACTTGTATTTAACCTGAATTATCAGAGTACCACTAAGAAAATCCATCATTTCTCTGAAGAAGCCGAACTTCTATTTTAATTTTATTCTCCTAAAAAGATGTCCGTTTTTCTTAGTCATTTAATATTATATAGTAAAGATAGACTAGGTTATCTCTTCACGAAGGCCATGAAGCATAAACCAAAATCACTCCACCAGTCTTGTAACTTGTAGCCCTTTGCAAGACCAACCATAGATAATGAATTTTTAGCTTTTTTTGCCCTAAGCATTAAAACCTTGAGGACCTAACATTTATCAAATACTCTGAAAAATTAAAAAAAATATTTGCCCTTGCTCTGCTACTGAAATGGCTNAAGACTTGTATTTAACCTGAATTATCAGAGTACCACTAAGAAAATCCATCATTTCTCTGAAGAAGCCGAACTTCTATTTTAATTTTATTCTCCTAAAAAGATGTCCGTTTTTCTTAGTCATTTAATATTATATAGTAAAGATAGACTAGGTTATCTCTTCACGAAGGCCATGAAGCATAAACCAAAATCACTCCACCAGTCTTGTAACTTGTAGCCCTTTGCAAGACCAACCATAGATAATGAATTTTTAGCTTTTTTTGCCCTAAGCATTAAAACCTTGAGGACCTAACATTTATCAAATACTCTGAAAAATTAAAAAAAATATTTGCCCTTGCTCTGCTACTGAAATGGCTTATCAGTATCACTGCAAGTATTTTATTCTCATGTCTGTGAGACCTTGCAGACCTAGAATTTTATCACTCTGAAAAAGTGAAAAAAAAAAAATATTTGCCCTTGATCCTTTACTGAAATTGCTTTTTGGTATCATTGGAAGCAGTTTATTCTTGTGCCTGTAATGTACCTTGTATTTTTCACTACAGATACCCAGTAAGGTACGTTTTCTTAGTACATTAAACAGTTGGCATAATGCCTTGCTGTTGCTATGGAGCTGAATACTTCAAATATCCCAACAAAACTACATTTTCAAAAGTGACCTTATTTTGGAACTTGTGTCTCATTTTCTAAAATGACTACGTATTTGGCTGTGAAGAAAGTCATATTGACTTGGGCTCCTGTGGCACTTAATCACTTTACGAAAGCAATTAGATTATGTGGTTATTGGCAAGTCAAATACCAGGACATGGTGACCCTGACACTAAAATTATCTGAATTATGACCACTTTCATTCTGGAATTCATTTGTACACACAAGAATTTAAAGCTGCTTAACTGTAAATTCACACTTTGAATTAGTATGGACTACTTTTGATGAGGACCCTGGCTAGACAAAACCCTATGTTTCTTTCAAAAATCCTACCTATAACAATGATTTGTGTGTGCACTGAACCAGTATGCACTCTGTCAGCAATGTAACAGAATAGAGTATTTGACTGCCCCACACTTCTCTCAGCTGAGCTGTCATTTATTGAGTGCTATTTTGATTTTAACGAGTTTCACTAAACTGTGCTCTCTATTACACCTTGATAAGTGTGAGCAGCTTCCCCAGCTTCACTACGAAACTGCTGTGGTAGTAAGGAGAACGAAGAGCTCCTTTCCCAGTGACTGCCATCAAGTAAAACAGGGCCAAAAGGCCCCCACCTTCTAAATGCCATATGGACTGGGGAGTTTTCAGTCTCCACAAATAGCCCTGGTCCACGCCAGCTGGACAGGTAAGACCCCAATCAGAGCCTGCATGCCTCCAGGTCTAGTGCCCTTCCACCTGTACATTCTTCAATGGCTTTATCTTGTGATCTGCAACCTTCCCACCCCTCACTGAAATCCTTCTGGGCATGCAACGCATGCCCGTGCTTTTGTGCATGGAGAATACCACTTTGTTGAGTGGCAATGCAGCCCTCAAACCGTTGCAGGTGTGTGAAACTGGAAAAGGACCCCATACAAAACAGTAACTGTGTCTGACAACTGCAAGGACATCGCGTAGGTGCAGAAGAGATCTAGCCCCACTGCTGTACCTCGTGGAAATAGTTCAGCCCACAGCCCTCAGTGCCAAGGCCCATTTTATTTAGCCATATAGATGTGGCCCATGAGGTTGTTGCAGCTGTAGGTCAAGACTCTATGGAAATCAGCAGAGATGCTCAACTTTGCAACAACAGAGTGAAGAAAGTAAGAGCTATGCCCTGAGCAACTGCAGCCACACGGAGAACAGCAAGGTGGCTGAAGGGGCCTTGCTCAACCCTGTAAATCTGACATACGCCACATGCAAGGGGTGGAGGTCCTCAGCACTGCATTTCCAGGTACTGCCACAGCTTTAACTGGAGCGAGTAGTGCCTCTGCTGAAGACAGCAGCTACTACAAGGATCTGAACAGGCAATATTTGCAAGTGCCAGTTTTAGATCTTAGTTGAACCTTCTGTTAGTGACACCATGGGGTGTTTCTGTCTTACTTTCACAGCCAACACTGAACTCAGCAGAAGAATCATCACAGCTACAGTGCCTCACTACTCTGCTACCAGAGACAGGACGACATTCTATAGGATGACCTACAGAAATACTAATATGTGATTAGGCAGTTGCATAAAGGCTCTGAATTATGAACCATTTGGCCTCCACCCAGCTAGTGCATTAGGTTACCTTACACCATCAAATAATAACTACTGGTGCAATTCATTTTTGCATCACAACTGCCAGTTTGCTTATCCCAGTAAATACAACAACACACATCAGTGGCACAGCTAGTGCAGGAGAAGAACTGTCAGTTTACGTGCTGACAACAAAGTAATTTTATTTTATTAAGGGAACATAAGCTATGTGAGAGCATGGCAAATTTAATTAAGTTTCATTTATCTCCTGTGATAGCCATAGAATTACCTAAAAGTAAATAGCCTATATATAAAGGCCAAACTGAGTCATCTCTGGAGGTGTCAGAAGTACTCTGAAGAAGCAGCAGTAAATCACATGAACTATATGATCACAGTAAAACATTTAATGACTATACAGATTTAAACAAAACAACTTCTAAGTGAGGTGCAACACTTGTAAGTGGATATTGCAACTCATGTTTTTTTCCATCTTGGCTTTTTAAGAGAATGGAAATATTAAATTGGCTTTGTTTAAATCAAATCTGAATCCAAGAAAAGACTAAATGTCTTGCACTACGTTGAACCTAGAGTCAAATTTACTAACAACAGATTCAACGGATGAAAAAAAGATTGTATTTAATACAAGGGAAGTCTCTGATACTGGTACTTTTTCTACATTTAACTTTGAGAAGTAGTCCCTATATAAGTTTCTATCTCTCCCCTATGGTAAAAAATCTCAGTTTTTAAGAAAAAAAACCCCAACACAGCACCTTGCTTAGCTCTCTGGTAATTGCTACTTCTTATTTACTCAGCCTAGACTAAGTGATCTTAGGTTTCTTCCAGTTTCTCTTCAGAATAATGTGTATGTCATGATTTGGCTCATAAACTCAGCCAGAAGTCAAAAATACCGTCATTTATAGATGTTTTCTTCCCAATTCAAGTTAGTTGACCCAACAGTTTCAAAGAAACCCCATCTTGATTAACTTGTCACACACCAACAGGGATGCCAAAAGTATTAAGTTATGAGCTGCTGGTTGAAAATTCACTAACAGCAGCAGAGATGCTGAGCTCCCACCTTTTCGCAAGGCTATGCTGATGTGACAGCATATTTTTTTCTAATATTGTGAGCTTTATTTCACTTTCCCTGACTAAGAAAAGGGTAGGGCAAACAGCATGATGTGAAGATGTTTCAAGACCAGCCTTCCTGAGCCTCCTGCTGTGCTGAACCAAAGCCCAGCGCAAATGATCCCTGAAGTGCTAAAGTAGAATTAAACAAGAATGGCTAAAATCTCTGGAGAGGGTAGTAAGAAAGTGCTACACAATCAGTGTTGTCATGTAATTACATTAGTTTTAAATTTCAGAGTATTTCCTAAATAAAGTGAACAGGTAAGTCACAGCCGTACATCCCAATCAGTTAGACCACAGCGGGCATGTAGAGAACAATTTTAGCTATCCTCTTAAATTTCAGGGCATCTTAATCAGAATGTATTGCCTACATGAAAAACAATTTGGCTTCAGACAACAAACCCCTATCTTATTTTTATGCCTATTTTCACTGTAGTGAGGGGGAAAAAATCTTTTATTTTTCTATTTTATTATCCAGCTACAGAGTTGGATAACACTACAATTCAGTCAATTCAGTTTTATGATTTTGGTTTGGTTGGTTTAGCATTTTTGTCTGAGCCATGTCATTTAAATAAAATTGCTTCTTAATTTCCTACATCATTGCAGTCTCCCAGAAGAATGTTTTTCACTATTCTAACTTTAATTTTGAAACTAAATCCTTTGTGTTTCAAGACAGGAAGACATTACACCACAGTGCCACAGAGTTAAAACTGCAAAGGCAACAACTCTACAACTGGAGCTCAACGAATGGATCACACATAACATTTTATTACTGTGTACTTGGGAAAAGAGAGTCGTGGTCATCCCGGACATTTTATTTCAGCACTTTCCCCCAGCTCTGGAACCCTCACATACCAAATGGCTTAAGAGATTATTAAAAAAAACTTCTTATACTCTACTTCATTGCTGGTTTGTGCCAATCCAATTCATTACAGACAAAACTTGATGGCTGTTTGGTGTCACTGTGAAATACTTTGATGATGCTTATGAATTGCCAGTTGTCCACATCTCACCAAAGTGCTATTCAGCCACTTAAATTTGTCTCAGTAGAGCCCCCTGTTATATGATCAAAGCACTGATCAACAGAAACCACTTTCTGTCTGTACTAGAAAATTACACTGGCAACTACAGTGCTATTAAAGGAACTAAAAAGATGTGACTCTTTAGGTACAGAAAGCATCCCTAAAGCATAAAGCTGATGGAAAACTACAGGAAATGTTGATCTGCATTGTATTCCCCATTTTGCTGTTCAACTCTTACCTCAAGAACAGCATATATTAAATACTTCATTTTTGTGACAGACAAACTATTCAGCTTCTGTGTTTATGTGTGCCTGCCCCTAACCTCTACCAGTGTCTGCAGGAAGTAGATCAATGCTATCGAAGTTCCACTGCAAGGGGTCTGCCTGCTACCATGCCATGGAAAATAATCAACGTGACACCATTTCACAGAATCACAGAATCTCAGGGATTGGAAGGGACCTTGAAAGGTCATCTAGTCCACTCCCCCTGCCAGAGCAGGAACACCTACATCAGGTCACACAGGAACGCATCCAGATGGGTTTTTAATATCTCCAGAGAAGGAGATTCCACACCCTCTCTGGGCAGCCCATTCCAGTGTTCTGTTACCCTCACCATGAAAAAGTTTTTCCTCATATTTAAGTGGAACCTCTTGTGTTCCAACTTGTACCCATTGTCCCTTGTCCTGTCATTGGCTGTCACTGAGAAGAGCCTGGCTCCATCCTCCTGACACTCACCCTTTACATATTTATAAACATTAATGAGGTCACCCCTCAGTCTCCTCTTCTCCAAGCTAAAGAGACCCAGCTCCCTCAGCCTTTCCTCATGTGGGAGATGCTCCACTCGCTTCATCATCTTTGTGGCTTTATGCTGGACTCTCTCCAGCAGTTCCCTGCCCCTCTGGAACTGAGGTGCCCAGAACTGGACCCAATATTCCAGATGGGGTCTCACCAGGGCAGAGCAGAGGGGGAGGAGAACCTCTCTTGACCTACTGACCACAGCCCTTCTAATACATTTGTTCAGGTAGAGCCTGAATTCTGTTTGCGCATTCGTACACATTTAAAACAGCTTACAATAAAGCAACTTTGGACCTTTACTTCATCAATGAGCTTTTACACTAGTCTTCTGGGGGCTTACGCTATCTGGACAGGAGATCTGACCTGGAGAGTACAGAGAGTGAATGAACCAGGGAGTCGTGGCAGGGTGACATTGCCAGGGAACACGACAGTGTGTTGCCTCTACAGAAAACAGGAAGCACAACTCCAGATAATAATGTTGAGATACAGAAGGTACACTTTAAGGGAGGACCTGGTAAAGATTGCTTAGTGGATGAAACCCACACAGGTCTAGATGTTCAAGAGCTAAGGGAGGTTAAGTATCTTGAGATGGCACTTCATCTGACTGGTCCTAGATGCCTGTCAAGGAGGAAAAGCATCAGGCACTATGGAAGCCCCTGAAGCTTAATTTTTTTACCTCAGTGTCACATGAATTTTGGAGAATTTGTTGGTTTTCCCCCAGAGGACTCAGGCCACAGCATTCTCTAAAGGAATTACTACCTTAACTAGGTTTACTTGCAATGCCTACCGCTAAATAAAAGAGAAATCTTTAACAATCTTAATTCATCTGACAAAAAATGATGCACTCCAAAGAGTGTCATATTAGTAAAACAACATGGATATTTTGGATTAAACTTGAAACTAAGCTTTTCACTCCATGTGAAAATTAAGAGCTCCTGGTCCTTGGTTCTACATCTTCTGCAGTGATACACAGTTTATGAATTTCAGTCAGCGCTATTCCAGATATATTCTAGAAAAAAATAACTTTGATGAAAGCTACTTTTCTATACAGGATTTACTTAAATATGAAACAATTCTTTAAAATAATACATTGTTAGTACTCATGCTACGTATTTTTAATATATAGTATTTTCTAAACTGCTTTTCTCTGTCAAACTTCAGCTTTTAGATATGCATTCTTTCAAGAACCGGGCAGAGGTAATCCATTTAGCTGAATCCTATCAATAAATATGTAAGACCAGAAAGTGGCTTCAATTCAAGTTCAACGTGACTTCTTTGCACCATGCAGACACTCGTATGTTGGCTCTGAACTGGAAGAGCCAACAGACACAGCACAGTTAGTTCTTAAGACACATACACCTGGGACTGAGTATTCCAGGAGACTGAAGCGTTCACTCAGCTCTATCCAGTCTTCCTGTGTGACCATTGAAGAAGCCTATACTAGCTGCTCAAGTTAATTACAGTTGCTAATTCTGAAGCTTTAGCCATGGCATCAGAAAGGGAGTGAAGGAATAGGAGCTGCAGACACCTCCTAAACTCATGCTCCATCCAAGCAGAATTTGGCATAGCAGCACACCTATTTTTTATCTTCAACAGGAAAAGAATCCATAACTTAAAAATTTGTTGCCAGCTATCATTGGCTCTGATTTTCATGGCCAATCCCCTAGGAGAAAGTTATCTAACTGATTAAAAATTAGGTAATTTCTAAAGCACATATGGGCTTCATTAATACCATCTGAGCACTTTATAAACGGCGTAACTCATGGATCCAAGGATCCAAGTAGTGCATTTTAGTGCAATCTGTAGTGCAATCCACAATTAATAATTCACCAAGACTTAAGATGTTTGGCATCTTGTAATTCAGGTCAGATGTAATGTAAATTCCCATATCCCATATCTAATAGTATTGCTATAAATGGCAGGAGGAATAAAATGAATTATGGGCTATTGAGCTTGAACATCTGCAAAAGATGATACTGGCCAGACTGAATTCCGTTTCCAGAGTGCACTTCTTCTCCAAGAGACGGGGTAGTTAAGAAGGCAGCAATACCAAAAACAAAAAAAAAACAAAAAACAAACAAACAAACAAAAAAAAGACAAAAAGGGATATAAACATCCATAAAGTAAATTGATCATTTCATCTCCAATATGAGTTGTTAAAGGATGAATGTAAGTTTATTTATATTCCACTTGGAACTTTGAGAAAAATGAGTATTATTTCAAGAATAGTAGCTGTTCAGTCATTAAAGTTGTCATCACAGTTGTATGTTTGTCATCAGGCCTTCCAGAAAACAGGGACATCATAGCTACACTGAATATGTAAGATTTCAGAAGTGGGTATTTATCTATCTACCTATATGTGCAGCTTTTCATAGGGGAAGTCCACATCTCTCATGATCCACATCTACACCTGAGATGACACAGAAAGCAGAGTAACTTGCTGATACCAGTAAGAAGGCTAAACTGGTATCAGTCAGATGCATTCAATGGAGCTTCACTCTCACTAAAATGTACTCAGTCACACACTTTTTAATTTTTTTTTTTTATTTTTTCCCCATTTCAAAAATACTTCCCTCAAGTATTCCAAGTATGGGTTTGGCCCTGATGCCTAAAAGAGTTATTGTACATGATTTTTATTGAAATCAACTAGACAGATGAGTACAGTAAATGAACAAGCCTAGAAAAGTTTCTTTAGCATTTATCTACCCATATAGGTACAGCAACATAGAGATCTTTTGGAAGAGAAGATAAGCAGCTAAAACAGACATTATACCTGGTGCAGGGTAGAAGGGCCAATTGACTTGGAAACACAGTCTTTATGTGAAAACAGCCACTAACTGAANTTTAGCCATGGCATCAGAAAGGGAGTGAAGGAATAGGAGCTGCAGACACCTCCTAAACTCATGCTCCATCCAAGCAGAATTTGGCATAGCAGCACACCTATTTTTTATCTTCAACAGGAAAAGAATCCATAACTTAAAAATTTGTTGCCAGCTATCATTGGCTCTGATTTTCATGGCCAATCCCCTAGGAGAAAGTTATCTAACTGATTAAAAATTAGGTAATTTCTAAAGCACATATGGGCTTCATTAATACCATCTGAGCACTTTATAAACGGCGTAACTCATGGATCCAAGGATCCAAGTAGTGCATTTTAGTGCAATCTGTAGTGCAATCCACAATTAATAATTCACCAAGACTTAAGATGTTTGGCATCTTGTAATTCAGGTCAGATGTAATGTAAATTCCCATATCCCATTTCTAATAGTATTGCTATAAATGGCAGGAGGAATAAAATGAATTATGGGCTATTGAGCTTGAACATCTGCAAAAGATGATACTGGCCAGACTGAATTCCGTTTCCAGAGTGCACTTCTTCTCCAAGAGACGGGGTAGTTAAGAAGGCAGCAATACCAAAAACAAAAAAAAAACAAAAAACAAACAAACAAACAAAAAAAAGACAAAAAGGGATATAAACATCCATAAAGTAAATTGATCATTTCATCTCCAATATGAGTTGTTAAAGGATGAATGTAAGTTTATTTATATTCCACTTGGAACTTTGAGAAAAATGAGTATTATTTCAAGAATAGTAGCTGTTCAGTCATTAAAGTTGTCATCACAGTTGTATGTTTGTCATCAGGCCTTCCAGAAAACAGGGACATCATAGCTACACTGAATATGTAAGATTTCAGAAGTGGGTATTTATCTATCTACCTATATGTGCAGCTTTTCATAGGGGAAGTCCACATCTCTCATGATCCACATCTACACCTGAGATGACACAGAAAGCAGAGTAACTTGCTGATACCAGTAAGAAGGCTAAACTGGTATCAGTCAGATGCATTCAATGGAGCTTCACTCTCACTAAAATGTACTCAGTCANTAATTTTATTTTGTTTGGCTTGGTTTGCTGCAGTTGGGGTGTGGGTTTTTTTTTGTTCCAGGTGACTTAATTTTAGCTCCTGTCTTCTCAGTAAAGCAGGACAATAATTCCTGGTACAGAATCATAGAGTGGCTTGGGCTGGAAGGAAACTTCAAGATTACTTGAAGTCCAACCCTCCTTGCCATGGACAAGGGACATTGTTCACTAATGAGGCTGCTCAAAGCCCAGTCCACCCTGACCTTGAACATGTCCAGTGACGGGGCATGCACAACTTCTTTGAGCAACATGTTCTAGTGTCTCATCCCCTTCATAGTAAATATATTTAGGTGAAGGTATTCCAGTACTCAAGCAATTGAACAACTGGTTATGTTTCTTCATTAAGAACAGAACACTTCACAAATATCCAAGAAAGCATGGGTTTGGGGGGCAGGTTTATGTAGGCTTTACAAGAGAAAGGCTGTATTTTGAGAATATATTGTTGCTGTGAGTTATAACATATTTTAATATGACAAAAATGACACAAAGCCAAGTTTTCTCTTGCTTTCTGAGTTTTTTAAAAGCTGTTTTTCAGCTTGTGGACTTTGAACTCAAAACTGTTCAGCAACACTCTCATTTCCTTTACTTCTAAGGAATATGACAGAGGCATTCTACCATGACTACAATGACTGTAAACAGCATCCACGTTCTGTGTACTGATTTTGCAAAATAATCCAAGATTGACAGTAAGTGAACCTTGAGATGAGTAAAATACACACCAATCAAAGTAAGATAGTGACACAGATTGTTCTGCAGCATACTCAAAAGTGATCTGAAGGCCACAAAATCTTCAATTCTCTTTAATTTCCTTTCTCTAGAACTCTGTAACCTTTTCAAAAATTTCTGTGTGGATAGGAATATGTATCCTGAAATCCAAGTCTAGAATATTCTTTCACAGAACCAGATTATAACTAGAGTCCATTTACAGACAGAAAACAGTAAATGAACAAGCCTGGAAAAGTTTCTTTAGCATTTGACTACCCCTATAGGTGGTTGCATAAGCATTGTCTTGTGTATTGGTAAAGGTAAGTGGACCAAGTCTTGCACTTGAAATGAAGCAGCTACACACCAGCTACAGGGAGCTCCTATCTTCTAACACATACTTTTCAGTGGCTGTTGGGGCATAATTTTGGAGGGGCAAAGACACACATGTGTGTGCAGATGGTGCAAACTGTGTGACGCTCTTACCTGCAGACCAGACTGCCTTAGGACAGCCTTGTTACAAAAAGCCAAAATTACAGGCTTTGAAGAAAGTCCCCCACCTCCTCATCAAGAATTAATCCCAGACTGAAGGTATGGGTATGAGTGGTTCACACTATCTTGGTCTTGAAAGACATTTGCACTTCAACTTTCCTAACTACAAGGAGGAAACAGTGAAGTTTGAGCAAGCAGACACTCTTTGTCCTGCAAAAAATGTTTGTCCTGCAAAACATGCCCTTCAATTTTCAAAAAAGACTTTTCTTTTGAAGAGTCATGACTGTTAGAAAATCATCTGGGACTCAGGGTACCAACAGCTATGGGGTGTGGTTTTTTCCATCCCTGGTAACTTCAGGTGTTACCGGCTTTCGATGCATGGCTGAAAATGGTAAGTACGCACTGAGGCTTCCAATCTAAACAAGGCATGACATACGCAGAAAGTATTAAGTCTTTCTGCAGATGATTTTAAAATAAAAGCAACTGTATAAAGTGGCTATTTCTTCTCAAAAAGCTTTCATTGTGTTTTTTTCTGGAGAACAGTGCATTGAGACATGCAGCATTTCTTTGGTGTCTGTTCTCTTTGATTGTAATGACACTTCTCAGTTTCGAGAAAAATGTTTGAAAAGACATGTTGACCTAACTTCAGCAATAATTACCCAGAGATGTTTCTGGTATTAAAGACAACACCTCGGACTCCTTCTTACTGTCTGGGCAAAGTTCAGTTTGCAGCTTATCCCTACTAACTGGTTAAAAAGGTTTCCTATGATGACACTAGACAGTATCAAAAACACTGACGGAAGTAGGAGTGAAGAAAACATGAGGTATCAGATGTCTACATAAGGTGTTCTCTAACATTTATTTTAATATTTCTTGAAAAATTGATTGTGCAGTTGAGCTTACAACTCACAAAACAGCAGGCATTCTAAATACTGTATCTACAAATCATACAATAAAACAAACTCAGACAGTGCCCACAAGTTTAAACAAGTATACACACTGGTATTGAAATGCACCATAGAAAAAGTTATTAAAGTAAATGACTAGAAAAAAATCAGACTAAAGAGAAGAGCTCCTCCACCAATGCCTAAAAATGCGAAATGTGTCAGTGTGCTAAGAACAGAGTCCTGAAATAAAGAACACATTTCAGAAAACTGTATTCTTGAGAATACCTAGCAAAATTAATGACTGTGAATTAATGGATGCAACAACAAAAAACCTCAAACCACCCACTCCAAAGAATCTGATTTAGTGTTAAGAATCATATTTCCCAATTTGTAGAGCTAATGTTTACAGTTGCTAAAATATAAACAATCTTTTAATGTCTGAACTTTGGATAAGTTGAGCAAAATGGATGTATTTTAGCAAATCAAAGTTCATTCCTTAAGCAAGATGGAGGGTTTTTTCACTTTTACTGGACTTTTTTTTTAATGTATGTGATTAAAAGGGGAAAAAATTACCTAGTTCATGTAGTACCATTTTGGTTTGGCTTTGATTTGTGGGGCTTTTTTATTTGTTTTTAAAATACAAATTGCATAAGGATTGTATTTCTGTTCTAAGAATGTATTTGACAAATATGCTTCAAGAGCACTCACTTGTCCATGAGGACAGCATTTATATCATCTAATTTCAAACACCCAGCTCACAGCGTCTGAATCAACCCTTGGAGCTCTCACTAAATAAATGGCAGGAAGTAGGTAATCCACATGCTCCAAACTAGAACATGCTTAGGTGCACAAGGGAGATGGTGAAATTGCTCTTAAATGTTAGGCTATTTTTACTTTTGGCTCTCATTCATTCTCCCAGTCATTAAAATTAGCTCTATCAGTTGCAGAGTTTCTTTGTTTTGAAGAGCTAAGCAACATGCACACCATGGCCTTTCTTCCAATGGCAGATACAAGTCCTCTCCACCTCTCTTTACATTACTAGAGGAATCTTACGAAAACATTACAGGATGAGCTGTATTAGGCAGGTTACTAGTTTAAAACTATGTAATGTTTTACTATATATTCCAGAGATTCCTTACAAAAATGTCCAAAATTGTCTGCAATTTCTGTCAGGAAAGACAGATATGTGGGGAAAAAAAAAGTTACATGAACACAAGGCTAGATGCTCCTTTCAAGTTAATAACTTCCTAGCAAGACCTTTCATTTTGAAGGACAGCCTACTTGAACATGATCCCAGAAGCTTAGGCAGAAGTGCAGGAAGCAGCAGGAATCGGGTCAGGGAGGGAGGGGAGAGCAATCCCTCCCTGTGTGCTTCTTCCAGAGACCACCAGGCTCTTGCTTGTGGAGCAAAAGCAGCAGATTAACAGTACAGCTACGACCTTCACAACATCAAACAAATGCTGGTTGAGGGGAAGCCAAGACCTACATCTAAGTTGCTATATTAACTAGTTCTTTGCTTACACTAGCAGCAGGAACGTATCACCTTTGAGTCTCCTCTCTGAGTGTGCCTCCAGAAATAATAATCTCTTCTCAACAGGGTAATTGAATCTACCAGAGTTCCCCCCAGTGTGTCCTAAAATGTCATGGTTCATTATAGTGCTGTGCAACATGAAGATAGTTACTGCCTTTTATGTTACAGAGAAACCTTTTTAAAACCCTGGCTGTATCAGTCACCATTCCAGAAGGTTTTCAAAAACTAACTGGACAAAGTTTAGAGCAGCCTGGTCTGACCCCATCTGACCTTCTTTGAGCAGGAGGTTGGATTAGAAAGCTCCTGAGCTTCCTCACAACAAGAAATTATTTTATGATCAGGTTAAATAACATTCAACACCAGGAATTTAAAAATAATAATAATAAAAAAGTAATACACACCCCCAGGACTACCTGGTAAGGAAGCTATGCATAACCCTACAAAGAACACCCAAATACTAGGATTTGAGCATAATTTCAAATTACAAAACATCACAAAAATTAACTGAAAACTTTTCCTTGAAGCAACTTAACAGTTCAGCATGACCCACAAAGTATCCTTTACTGTAACATAACTAAAATATTTAAGCTTGTGGAAGTGAGTAGTTTTAATACACAAAGGGAAAAATCTACTGAACAGATTTCTGCATACAACTTTTAATGAAAACTCAGTGAAGGANCAGAGACCACCAGGCTCTTGCTTGTGGAGCAAAAGCAGCAGATTAACAGTACAGCTACGACCTTCACAACATCAAACAAATGCTGGTTGAGGGGAAGCCAAGACCTACATCTAAGTTGCTATATTAACTAGTTCTTTGCTTACACTAGCAGCAGGAACGTATCACCTTTGAGTCTCCTCTCTGAGTGTGCCTCCAGAAATAATAATCTCTTCTCAACAGGGTAATTGAATCTACCAGAGTTCCCCCCAGTGTGTCCTAAAATGTCATGGTTCATTATAGTGCTGTGCAACATGAAGATAGTTACTGCCTTTTATGTTACAGAGAAACCTTTTTAAAACCCTGGCTGTATCAGTCACCATTCCAGAAGGTTTTCAAAAACTAACTGGACAAAGTTTAGAGCAGCCTGGTCTGACCCCATCTGACCTTCTTTGAGCAGGAGGTTGGATTAGAAAGCTCCTGAGCTTCCTCACAACAAGAAATTATTTTATGATCAGGTTAAATAACATTCAACACCAGGNCTAGCAGCAAGATTTTTGTTTTTTCTTTGTTGTACAGCATTGGATTTACATGCAGCATTATTAAATGTTAAGCTATCTAGACAATAACATATCTAAGATATAAACATCATTTGAAGTAAGTCCATTTTCACTAAGGCAACGGAGTCAAAAATCCCTATTAAAAACTTGCTTGAATACAAAAATATGAATTTTAACAAACAAGCAACAAACACACACATATATATTGTCTGATCAAAACATTACGTAATAGAAATTCCAAGTTTATGTATTACACAAAAAACTGAGGCAACAGGTTCAAGTCATGGCTGACAAAATTGAAGACTTTCCAGATTTGTTCCAGAAGAATCCTCTTACATTTTGTTTCTGAAAGTGTCTTTTAATCAGCTTCATAAGGTGTCAAAAATGGAATAAAACTTGTTATAAACAAATGTATTCTCTTCAAGGGCAAAGAAAGACCAAGTTCACCAAACAGTTAACGAAAAACTCCAAGCAGCAGTTCCACGGTTTGCCAGATACACCATTCACTTTTATTATTTGAATTATATTCTAAGGCTGAATAAGCTCAGTATAGTATTTCTTCGGGTTCATTCAGATGATCAGGAATTGTATGCTATGCACCACCAGGATTAAACCTTTTATTTAGAAGCCAGACACATCAGAATTAGTTAATATTTTTAGTAACTTCCAAACCCCCTTTTATGATTAATAGTTTTAATTTAAAATAAAAATAATCACAATTTAGAGAATATAGAATTATTTTTAAGCAAGGAAGGATGTCTGTTGAAACTAAGATTTACTTAAGAATAAAAATATGTAGTTTTTAGTCTTAATTATTTTAAATATTAGGTTTGATTAACAAGCTTCTGCTAGAAGCCTTCCTAAACTAGCTATCATTCAGAAAAGGATTGATCAGTGTCTCAGCCAAGATCTGTAAAAATTCTAATGCCATGCTTAGGCTACATTTTACTGTCATTTGTTCTGGCAACATTTACTCATGAAGCTAGCGCTCAGGCTATAGTACATTACAGAAAATGGGAGTTCCCAAGTAATACTACTTCATGATTCAGCATTACCCAACATGGTTTTAAAAAAAAAAAAAAAAAGCAAGATGTTCAGTTGCAAGAGTTTATCTTCTGTGCAAGGGTTGTTACTGTTTAATATCTTTATCTCTCAAGCAGTTGGCTAGAGTTAACACCGCTTGTGAACAGCATTAGGATTTTCCAGATGGGGATCAATTGAAGCAACTAGACTTCTGTTCTACTATGCTTATGGCATATGAATTGGATCGTAGACATATACTGGAGAAAGTTCATTTCAAAACTTAAATTATTTACTGAAATAATAAGAAATAAGAGTTCTAATATCAAAGCTCTGGTGACTTAATTAATGTGGTTTTTCAGCTTTCAGGTGTAAGTGCTCAGAAAATAACTATACATGCAAATGTAGTCTACACTTAAGCTGCTGAAATAACAGGCCCAATCTACTTGCACTATGACATACAAAGCGCAGAGAAGAACACTTGTAGAAGAGGACATACCTGGCCAGCGAGCATGTATTATAACAAAATAAAATTGAACATCTTCCAGGTATGCAGATTAAAAATGACAAGTAGTAAGATGTAGACCAAAGTATGACCTCCACACCCCTGATTTCTGACCTTGTTAACTCCTGTCAGACCCTTCCAGTTCATACAAAGACATGAAAAACCTTCACCTGTATCACTGCTTTGGCAACAGTCCTCCTCAAGCCGTTACCCCTGACCTCTGCTGCAGAGTCACCTGCACTCAGCTGAGCGTGCCGACCCCCTCGGCAGCCATGCAGTGCCCACCCTCACCCCACAGTGCCACGGCACCTCATCCTGCCCACAGAGCTCCTACGCTTGCCCCATGCTGTGTGGGCTCCTGCCATGCAGCCCCACAGGTACCTTCCCTGAGCTCCAGCCCATGCTGGGGACAACTCCTTTCATAGGGTAAGAATGTATGGTCAATACCAGAGCAGAATATAGGTTTCCTATGGAAGAAATGAACTTGCTAGGCTAGTGTCATTTCAGCGAAGCATAGCCAGCCCCAGTGACTCTCATGTCCCCTGTAGCTAAACCCACGGGTGGGAGAACCACAATGCCTTTTGTTTTGAAAAGCACTTAGTGATCGATCAGCAGCTTCTGGACTAAAGGCAAGTATGTAAAAAGAACTGCCACATGGAAGACAACACTCAAATGCCCTTCCAGCATTATCCTCCTCACACAGAAGCACTGGCTAAACTTTACCTTCACTGAAACACAAGGTGAAGGAGGAAGAGGCTCAGGGAGTGATCAGCAGGAGTTACCAGGGGACACAGGGAAAGAGCTCAGTTCAGCAACTCCTCTCTATCAGACGCCGAATGCCACCAACACAAAGCATCATCAGAAGGGCAGAGAACAAGGAGAAGCACAATCCCTTTCTGTACCCCGACACATGAAAGCCCAGGTAGTCTCCAGTGATTGCAATGTAAAGTTTTAAATTTAATTTATTTTTTTGAAAGACCAGTTTCAAACAGCACAAGTAGCTAGCTATCTCTACTTGGTTGCCAATGAAATGCCTCTACAAAAACATGTCCATTTCAAGACGACTTACACGATCCTGGAGGTTTCACTTTCCATCTCTTTCATGCATGTGTTTCATGCATCTGTATTTATTCTAAATAATTAGGTTATCTTTATTAATTCATAATAACAACTTTATCTAGTCCAAAATTCAACTTATTTCAAGGGTTTTAAACATTTGCATTTTCTTCAGTAATAGCTCAGTAATAAACCTGAAGCTACCATTAGCAAGACAAAGCTCTGGTCTTTTGAGAATCATCATGAGATGTGACCCTCAAAATGCAGAATTATTGTTGGAAGACCAATTCTAGCTAGTGGTACTTAACAGGACAAAAAAATAAAACCAGGCACTCACACTGCAGACTTGAAGTAGATAAAAAATGCAAAGCACGTGAAAGTTTTGTAACCTCTACTCTACACCATCAACAAATGCAACCGCGTAGTTTTAAAAAGGATCTTCAGTCATGCTCAATGCAGAGCAAAGCATAGTTAGTACACTGGCATACCAGAAAACATATCTATATATGTAGAACGACAGGGAAGAACTTGCAGCTATCTTTNAATGCTTCCTGTTAAAGGGACACCTGCACTAACCAGTGCTCATGGGCTCACGTTCAGCTGATTATAAAGTAAAGGTTCCTCAAATCTAATTCTAACAGATTTTCTCATACGTGTTCTTTTGTTAAAACAAAGCTTATATTGCAGGTCTGAAAGCTTATCCNTCTTTTTTTTTTTAAAAAAACAAATACTACTCGTGGACTTCATCACAACTCCATTTCACAAAAATATTGATAAGGTAATTCTAACACAGAAACAGTTTAAAGGAACTCATTACAGAACACCGATAGATGTGCAACATTTGTAATACTCCTTCAACATGCACAGAGCACTCTTAAAAAGCACCATTTCTTCTAGAACATGAAATAGATGCACTGTTGACAGCTGAGGTATAAAAATAAACACAATCACTCTGTTAAAAAATTAGTGCAAAAGTATACTTTTTTCTCATTTGAAAATGTATAGGTTTTTTTTTCCATTTACGTTTAATAGTAGTATTCTCTTAAAAAAAAAAAAAAAAAAAAAATCCTGCACAATTCCATCTCTGCTCATTCTGAATAGCATGACAAACCTGGCATCCTAGTATTCCTCAACTTTTGATCAAAACCTATAAAACTCTATTTCAACTGAATGAAATAATATTTATAAAAATAAATCTAGTATTTATAACTATATGCTAACTTTATTCAATGTGTCGGTTACTCTCCATGGGCTCAATACATTTTGTCTTTTATTCTGTGTCCCATTTACAACCATTTCTAACAGGTGAGATATATCCATCTTCACTCATTATTTGTACTATTAAATAAGAAGTCCTAGCTTTCTTAAAGAACAACAGAGCACAGCAATCCTAGTGCAACAGAAGTCTGAAGCAACTATACTCCTCTTATATTTTGAAGAAAAAATTGAAAATGTTTTCAACTGTCAGAGAACTGTTCAATTAAAGGCTGCTTTAAACTTCATAATCCAGAAGTGTAAGAGTCCCTTTTCTTCCAACAACTCGTCAATGAAAGGCTGACATCCAGTCCTATCAGCCATTTAAAGAATGATTACCAAAAGAATTAAATTGGAATATTCTATGAAGCATTTAATTTTGCTAAGACCTCAGACATCAAAATAATGCTTCCTGTTAAAGGGACACCTGCACTAACCAGTGCTCATGGGCTCACGTTCAGCTGATTATAAAGTAAAGGTTCCTCAAATCTAATTCTAACAGATTTTCTCATACGTGTTCTTTTGTTAAAACAAAGCTTATATTGCAGGTCTGAAAGCTTATCCTTGGGGTTTTTTTTTGGTGGGGGGGGAAGGGGGATGTGTTTTTTTTCCCCACACAATATGGGAGGAGGTCCCTTTAACAAGGAAGGAGAAAGGTATCACTTAATCAGGATGCGGGAATGGAATCTGTACCTATGGGTAAATGGCAATGCGTTCTGGGTTGGTTCAGCCCTTGGTTCTGAGTTCTGTGTCACTTCCGGCGTCGTTCTCTCGTCATCTGTCCCGTTAATACTTTCTGGCGTTAAAGGAGACTGAATATCCCCTCCAGCTGATTCCTTAAGTAAAACAAAGACGACATTAAAATTACAAACTGACCTCCTCAGGAGGGCTGTGTGTGTATAAACACTAGCATTAAGTCTTAAACGATACACAAATTTTAGGTAGCATTAGTGTGAAGCTCAGATTTCCAGCATCCCTCGTGGTTCTATTTTATCATGTGAATTTAATTTTGCAGTGCATTACCATGAGACTCACATTATCTTGTACAAAACACAATTGACCTATGAATTATTTGCAAGTATTCAGCCTCCTGCTTATTACAGATTTCTCACTCTTACCTGGTCGTATATTCAGCACTCACGCTGCTAGGCAGTAGGTGACAACTGACACACAGGACTCTTATCTCTTACTATGTATTCTAACATGGTGAAACAAATGCTTCTCATATTTGTTTCAAAACCTAGCTTTCATATTGTTTGTTAACCGAACTGAACAGTCAAGGGTCATTGGTGGTGCCTTCACAGTTTCACCTATGAGCCATCAGCAAAGAACACTTGGTTCAGGAGGGTCCTTGCAGAACTTCTGTAGGCACTTTTAGTCTGGACTCCCGCTTGCTGGTCATGGTGTTATCTGGGAAGGAGTATACTCCAGCTACACCCAGGCAGCTTCTGTGTTGCTGCTATGTATCCAGATATCTGAAAAACTTCGTGGCTGCCTCCCAGCAGAAGGCTCTGGTATGGCTTTAATCACCCTTCATCATGGCAAATGCACATTTGTGTTTTGGCCAACAAACACTGTTTGCTAATTTCTAGTCACTGAAAAGTACTTCTTTTTGATAAAAATGAAGTACACTCACATAGTCCACATCTGAAGGTAGAACATTATAGGCTTTCTAGTCCCTGGATGATGGATTTAATTTTATTTTCTTTCCTATTGTACTCGTTTTCAAGTAATGATCACTGTAGGAGATAAGCAAGTCATACAAACTAAGTGGCTCATCTCAATCTAAAAATGTCTAAGTAGGGTTTTATTAATCAAGTAGTAATATTTAACTCTAAGATAGAAGAGTTTCATGAATGTCATGACCACGATGTCATGGAGGGGTGTCTATACAGCACAGGACTGGTTGAATTAACAGTATTTCCAAAAACTAAGCATCTCCTACAGCCACACAGCCTTCTACCATCTGTAGGGGGAACAGCTGTTATTGACTGCTATTAAACTGAAACACAGGCACAGTTTCTGAGTTTCTGGAAAGCCAGAGGCTCCTCCACACAGCTCTTTACTATTCTTTGGCTTCCTATGCAGAGTGTCAATCTCAGAAGGAATTGCCATGTATCTGAAGAGCACAGAGTCATAGAATATTTTGGGCTGCAAGGGATCTTTAAAGGCCATGGTCATTATCTTACAACATAGTGAGATGTATCTAAAACTTGAATTAATGGGTGGAACAACATTTTAATACTGGTTTCCACTTCTGTTATATTTAGCAGTCATTAAGTCATACAATGCACATGCATCAGTGCCTCCATTCTGCAATATCTTATTACATTCCTACTGATTAAAAAGCAGAAATAATTAGCTTACACTGATTTAATTCTACAAATGTAAAGTGTTATATATAATATAAATTTTGGGGTTTTTTTAATTACATGAATGAAAATTGTTACCTACTTTTGAGAAGAATCTTGTTATTTTAAACTTAAAATTATTACCGTAAGTATTAATACTTTAAAAGTCAAAATAA
>VXBJ01006442.1:105413-122832 GCA_013400055.1 Nycticryphes semicollaris | reverse complement strand
ATTGCCATGTCCCAGATGCAGGACTCTGCACTGCACTTGGCTTGGTTGAACTTCATGAGGTTTGCATAAGCCCACGTCTCAACCATGTCTCGATCCCTCTGGATGAGGATTAGTGTTTTTCTACATGACAAATAAATGTGAGAGTCTGACTCAGGTATATTCTGCTATTTAAGACCTTGTCAGAAACCTACATTATCTAAAGGAGCTCTGGCCCTACTAATGCAGGACTGAGGCAATGCCAAGCAGTATAAAAATGACAGTGCCTACAGTATATAAACTAACATAACAGAGAGGAATTCATCAAAAGATGCCTTAAATGTCAATATCTTATAAGCAAAATCCGTGCACTCACAAAAGAGCTAAGTGGAACAAGCAGACTTCACAGCACAGATCAATCCACCTTTTAATGGTGCCTAGATATGGAACAGGAGGAGTAGGTGGTTCTAAAATCNNGAGTAGGTTGTTCTAAAATCATAAGCAAACCAAACCAGTTCCAGCTTGTTTTCTTATTAAGTATTATGCTGCTTTCTAATTACATATTCCATACACTTCCCTAGCATTGGTGTCCTTCAAAATGCTCATAATGCTTCTCTATTCAGTACTGACTGGCAACAGTGTAAGTCTGACAGCTGCTGATTCAGATATCATACCACATGTGAAACGTGTTCCAGTGTAGAAATTCACATTAACATCTCAGAAAGTTACTTTTTCCACAAGCTTTGTAAGTAAATGTTGTACTTCTACAAAGAAAAACCACTTTGCTAAAACCCAACCCATTCCTTGCACCAAAAAAAATGTTGTGATTCTGAAAATTTTCAGACAACAGCTATTCCTAATCTGCATAGGAGGGGCTCAGAATCACAGAAAACACTATTTGAACAAGTTACTAGACAATTTCAAGAATTAATCTGAAATGACAGGGGTAAAAAGAAGTATCTGAGGGCAGATTCTTGCTTAGAGAAAGAGAACTGAGGTTCACACTCTAGGTTGTTGTAAGATTGACTAGGGTGAGACTGCAAACCCCACAAACTGCTCTGCTTGGTTCTGTACTTGGACCTAATTAGGGTTAGTTTAAAAAAAGAAAAGAAAAAAAACCAGGAGGGGCAGTTTTCAGGCTATGAATTCCTGCAGCTTAGTGACCTTCACATCAAAGTGTTGCTTTTCCAGTGCACAGGCAAGCTTGTAACTGAAAATGGACTATGGGTTGCTTGTCATTGCAAGATCCATGAATTTATGACATAAGCAAAGTAATTCCTTATATTAAAAGATGGGTCTTTGAAATAGGAGTTGGCACAACAAGGAAGCCAGTATTTCAGTTTTATATAAACAGGATAAGAGGCTTGCAAAGCTTTATTACCTAAGGCTGAGTTAAATGGACACCAGATGAGGTACCATGTATATCGGTGGTCTTAGAAGTACCAAAAAAGACAACTTATTCCTAGGCTGAAGCCTCCAGACATACCAGAAATAGATAAAGGGTGTATTATTATATGAATTCATCTTAACACAGAAGGGTTGAAAGTACAAGTTCTTTGACACAGAAACAATGCTTCCCTCTTTATTTCGAGAAAGCACTGTGCATTCAGTAGGCCTTACATATAACAAAGCAGCATCTCTGTTGTAATTTGTTGGTCCAGGCCACTGTCTTTCTTTGGACAAGTTTAAGTTCTTTTTACAGTAAAGGCTATAAATTTTGTATATTATCTGATATTGTGGTAAATTAAAGCAAACCCTGCTGGTAAATAGGAGCAGAACAGGCAGTATTAAACCAACAGTAAGAATGCAGAGTTTAAAATTAGCAGCACAGTAAAGGGGTAAAGGATGTCCTGCTACTGCATAATTGCAAATCAGGCTATATATTATTTTCTTTCTACTATGTTTCTCACACAGACAAACACACACACACACACAAGGCTAAAGAATGAAGAAACAGTGTATCCAAAAAATACTCAACATGGGACTACTACTTCCTAGCCACTGGGGCACTCCTCTGGTGGAAATACCTAGCCAAGTACTACCAACACTTTGCTAGAGCTTGTTACACCATGGAGAAACATCCTAATCTCAAGTGGACTTCAGACATGATTGTTCTTAAGTTTTAATGTGGCTGACCCTGGTAAGTACTTGAAATACAAATTAACGTTCTATGTATGCAATATTTCTGTTGTTATCTCTTGCTTCCTATTTGTCATTAGTTTCACAACACGTTTTTGCAGGACATTCAGAACTGAAAGTCACACATACCAGTATTATTTGCAGGGTTACATCAAACAACAGTGAACAGCAAATATGTTGTCCAGGGTTTTGTTACACTAGTTGTGTAACATGCAGTACCTTTCTACCTATTATTATTATAAGGCAGAAGGATATCTGCAAGTCCAAGACAGCAGAGGGATTGACACTTGCAGCTAACTGGGTTACCATTGTAGAGCTCATTAATCACATGCTACCTCCAAATGCCTTTCTTGTCAAAGCTTCCTTAAAAAGCCATGTTCCTGTAAAGTCTTGCCTGGTCACTGGAAAGTATCTCCTTTTACTCTCCCTCTCTGCAAAAGATCACTATGCAAAAGGCAAAGAGGAGCTGTAAAATTATTAAGAAAAGCAACACTTGACTTCCAGTGCCTTTTTGGCAGATGATCAAATTAACAGCAAGTTCTCCTTCAAATGTCTCTACGGTCCCACCTTCCCTCCCCACTACCAAGCACTTATCTTCCCTGCAGTCAGATCTCTGAATGAGCCCCAACACCATGGAAGTGCTGCAGTTTGCTGTGGAGCCATTGCTTCTCATCTGCTCCAAGCTCCAAAGTTCCTGATTCAACTCCCTTCTCTCTGGGGGACTAATGAGAAGCATTAAGTATGTGAAGACTATTATGCTGATGTGTCAGCACTTGCACTAACTGCATCTTTCAGAACAATATGCTAACTTATCAACAGAGCGAAAAGGCAAGAGATGAAAAGCAAGGCCCGAATATGAAATTATTCCTTAGCACGCAGTAATTAAATTGCAGCTCTCAACATGCATTATAGAATCACTCAAGGTAACATTTCTATAACTGCCTACAGTATAAAATGTTAGGTTCCAAGTATAAAAGGAAATCTGTGCAGAAAAATGAACGATATTAATAGTTCATATACTTTAAGAAAATGCTGTAAACCTGGGCAGCTGCTGGACAAAAGCATCTTGTCTCTGAGTGAGTAGTTCGAATTTATGTCCAAACCAAATAATAAGTCACTCCACTTGACAGTTTCAGATTTAACTTCTGAGTCCAGGCTGTTAATCAACATGTCAAAACATAAGCAGAGTAATCGTTTTGCCTATAATACCAAGTAACCAGAGGTCTGGCTGAAGCACTTCACTGTTTCTAATGCCGAGTGTGTATTAGGTCATAATACTGAAATACCTACTTCCATTAGTTCTGTGTTTATTTATGGAATTTACCAGAAATTTAGAGACAGTCAAGAAAACTAATAAAAAAAGACTGCCTTATTTTTATCCTGTTACAATAGAGCAAGCAGTTTCTCGTTAATAGCAAAAGCCAACCTAACATTTGTGCAAAATGCCTGCTGGAAAAACAACATGAGGTTGGTTCACTGTGTATATCCTTGTGATTTCCACTGGCTTCTCCTGGAATGGTCCCAGATTTAGCTTTCTGGTGGCAATAAAACTACTTGTACAGCATGTTGCAAACTGCCTGCCATCCCTGTTCCATCAACAATCAAGAGCACATTACAGTGCAAAGCACCCAAGAGATGCACTGATTCAATGAATGAAGACTGCCTGGGAAAAAAAAAAAAAACTTAGCTGTATTAAACCTACTCAACTCAGGAACACCTGCTGTAGTTTTATAGCTGCTTCATCCTCCAAGACAAGGAATTACCTTTGTCTTCACTATTGCTTAAAATAAAGCAAATGGCTACACACAGCACCAGAATCACTGGGCAGGGGGTTGGGAGTGGAATGGCATAAAAGCCTCATGCAATTTGTTTTTTCAAAGCAAATACAAAGTATTTATTTTCAAGCTAATTAATTTTAGGCATGACTAATGTAAATGTGACTATATTAATTTATCCTCCTGCTAGGCCTGTATTAACTCAGTTCATGTTTTTAGATATCATTTATAAACTCATCTTTTACATCATGGCTAACTGTAATAGAACTCCAGAACCAGCATGCGAATCTGTCATCTTCCTTCAACACATTTCAAGAGTACACACAGTACTACAAGAGTACTACACAGTATGAAACGAGTAAAAATAGTTTGCTGCTTTAAATTTGGGTTTTGTTGTAATGATTCTTCTACAAAAGTATTTTACAATGCATCACCTTAAGTTTTATAGATAAAACAAGAAAATCCACAAAAGGTTTCTGGAGAAAGCTTAAAGACAGGAATGGGAATTTAAAAAAAAGCCCATTTTATTTTAAAGCAAGTGTCTTTCACGCTTCTGTAGCATATGTTAAATTCTTAGACTTCCTGACTGTTGAGGATTCAGGGTAAGTGAGAAGCACCTCATTCATTTTTAATACAACATGTATGTATGATACAATACAGTAAGTGGCACAGACACGAAGTACTAGGCTTGAATCAGACAGTAAGACTCACTTGCGAGGGTGTACTTGTTAGCTCCATCTTTTCTTGGGACTTTTCCTTTGCTAGTCGTGCAGCTTCTTTAAATTCCTGAAATTTTTCAGCAAACTGAAGGTACATATGTTTAAAAAAGAGGACAAAGAGAAAGAGTAGGTGTGAAACAGTACATTATATGCAGAACAGAGTGTTGTACTTAATATTTTACAGTCAAATTCTGTCGGTAGATTTTTTTTTTTAATTCTTTGCTTATTAGATGCTTACCTACTAGTGAGTTACACCTTCAAGTACCTTTCAGACATAAAGTATACTTCTTACATGTCAGGAAAATTATGATGCAACGAAGTTCAATCTGTTGCTGATAATGTTAAAAACCCCCACCTTAGAGATGGCTGACAGCAGTAACAAGCTGCCTTACACAGCCTCTTTCAGATTAATGTTTTACTCTTTTCCTAACAACAAATGATTTGCTTCGAAGCCTACTGTGGTCACTATTAACCTAGGGCTTTCAGTGGGCTTCATTCTCTCATGACTGCAACAATACTGTCTTCCTCCTACATTTTAACAGCATTTATAATTTCAGTAGCTAATTAGGAAAGCAGTAATGGGAATATTCTTGAGTTCATCTCTTGACTGTTCATTGACATCCATCAAGTTAAATAACAAATTCACTGAACTTGCATATACTAAAACAAAATTCACAAAACGCACACTGAACTGCCCCTTGATTTCTATGCTACATTTGCCTTCTCCAGAAAATAGTTAAAGAAAAATTCAGAAATATATGCACCCTTATACCTGAGAGATTAAGCCAATTAAGAATAAGACCTAGTTTCTCTGGCTAGAGAAAAATTTGGCTTTATAGATCTCAGCTGATTGCTAGAGTAGCATTTGGTTTTGTTTCCTGCTGCTTCTACACAGAATATACAGCATACAAAAAAATTGGTTTGCACTGCATGTATTTAGAAGGGACAAAGGCAACCCTTTGTGTGACACAAGCTCCTCAACTATTTTCAATCAGAACTTCACTTGCTATGCAAGACCTAAAAAAAACTTACTATGTTTTAAACAACTTCTCCTGGTAGGCTATTAGGATTTGAGGAAGTATAATTTCTGTCCACTGGTATCCTGTATTTCACCTGTCAGGTTATTAAAAAGCATATGCTTCCTGAATATCGAAGGAAACAAATGGAAACAAAGGAAACAAAGACCCTGAAATTCTCACCTATCCAGCATCAAAAAATGTGTCAGAATAGATGATAAAATTGGCAACAGATCACCAGAAATAGGTGATTTATGGTCTTATTTAAGACTTGTAAACAGACCTCATAATCTGATGGGGAACCTATTATTTAAATCACCTTTAAGATCAGAGGATTAGTAAACAGCAAACATGATGCTGAAGTTTAGAATAAATGGCTGAAGACACACAAGGCAGTATATATGATCTTCTCTATCACAGTGGTAGCAACTGTAAAAGTATGTATAATAGATAAATAGAAAACATTCTAAGAAAGACCCAACAAGACTAACGGAGTGGAAATTTTCACAGATTTACTAAAATGCCTTTGGGTAATCAGGTGGAGTATACTATCTCTTGACAAAATTCTGAGTAACAAATTTGAAAGCTCATGGTATGAAAGAATAGGTTCTCTAAAGTATCAATACTTTAAGGAAAAGATGAAAAATGGTGCAGGGAGTCTACATGAGGCTCTTCTAAGTCCACCTTAAAAGGTGGACCTTTTGCCATTTAGCATACTCTCAAGTTATGTATAATAAATCAGGCCAACTAATTCAAAGGAGTATGACAGAAAATCTGAAAAGGAGTATTTTCTTTCATAGATCAGGATACAGTCAAAACCACAGACTTAGAATACACTGAGAAAGTTGTCTCAGTTTTTCTGAAAATCATGGGATGTTCTGTTCCTCCTACTGCAGCAGCAAGAGGGACTCTGCAAATCCCAATTCTGTGAAAGGAGGATTCTTCAACACAGGAAGCATCTTTCAGATACCTCTGACTTCTGATGGAACAATCTTGAGATGAATTTCTGGTCTGACATATTGAGAAATGGTCTAATGCAGATAAATAAATGCTTAATTAATTTTCTTCTATACTGTTCGTATGTGAAGTTGATTATTTTTCTGTCAGTTATTCTCATTCCACTAATTCTCAGTCACAACAATTGTACAGAAAAAGGTTGCGGTTGCACACTACCCTAGAAATTAGTTCAGGAGGTCAAAGGTACATGAACCAAAAACGCATAGTCCAAAAGTCAAACATTTACTATAAACTAAGCTGACAATGATGTGAGAATAAACATTTTATCATCTCTGCTCTGATTATTTGCTTCATTAACCTGTTGAAATTAGTCACAGACTAGTCTTAACTTTTATGCTAGTCTTAACTTTTACGTGGTTGAAGGCTGTCTTGTGCTCCCCAGAACCAGAAATATTTCACTGGGGCCCGGAGACACTACTACAAAACAAGTTACATGCAACAGGGCCATTCACCTAAAGACTTTGATAAACCAAATACAGAAAAGAAGTTCCAGAACTCACTTTTAAGGTAGCTTTTAGAAGCACACTGTTTCTGAACAAATCCATTCTTACCATTTATTTGTTAACCCTATTACTAATATCCAGTAGTACCTTGAGCCATAAATTAGATTTCATGTCCTACAATGCCAGGTGCACCTTAAGGTCTGGTAGACCTGACTAAAATGTCAGTGCACAGAAGGTAGGGTAAGTAATCTGAGCAGAGAGGCAAGACGTGAAGATAATATCGATGTGATTTCTTTAAAGCTACACAGCAGATCCAGGGTTTTTAATTCAGCTTTTCTGATTCGAAGACCAACATATCTATAAACTCCAGTGATTGAACAGTCTGTAATCTGAGGAAAAGTCTCCTTGCTTCTATTAAATATGTCTGTCAATTTTAAAATAATGCAAAAAAGTTTTACCTTTATGAATTTTAGTAGCAACTATCAGCAATTTCAACTCACTTGAATGTCAGTTTGATCATTAAGATTTAATACAACACGAAGAATTTTTTTAGAAGATCCTGAAGATTCATCACCACAAACTTCAGAAAAGGTCTATGACTTGGTATTTTTCTCAACAGATATGTGTGTTCTTTGTAAAACAGCAACCTGAGCAACTGCTAATCACATCCGTACTTCAAACAAAGTATCTACTGCTGCTTTCCAGATTAAATCAAGGGCATACTTAAAACTCTAGATATCTGTATGAGAGCAGCGAAAGAATAGGATGGATACAACTGTAACTCCACTGAGTTTTATTTCACTGCCAGTAAGTATCATATGGGGAGAGCAAGAAAAGAGTCAAGGACAGAACAGATGAAAGTCCAAAAATATTTTCACCGGTAAGCCTAACCTGATGTTTCAAGTCAGGCAAACAGAGCGCGAGCACGACTACAGCACAATAGTTTCCCTCCAAACAGTCATTCTGTGATTAAGGAAAACAAGCTTATGAGAGAGGTAATATAAATTAGCATTTATGCTAAATCCATTGAAATATTAAGAAAAGTTATTGCCACATTGGTAACCAAGTGCCTTTAGGACATTCACATACACAACCAATTTAAGCTTCCGAGTTCACTGAAGCAACGATAGGTGCACAAACACACACAATATTAGTATCATTCAGAACTTCTTGTGTTTGTGTTACTTCGTAGAAACGAAAGCTATCTGATTGTGGAAGGAAGAAATCTTGAAAGTGTAATATTTGCTCAAATGAAGCAGATGTACTCATTTTAAAGTTTTTTTAATAGGACTGTGCTTATTCTTGGATAGTGACAATTACTTTCTCAAAAGGCTGGTATGGTTATCCCTCTTTAAATAACAAGCCAATCATTCCTTATTTAAAGATGTACTATACATTCCTTTTATTTCACTTGGGTTTTCAGATCGTTTGTATACTTCAAAGATGAAAATTCTCTGCTTAATTTAGAGAAACATTCTTAAACGGAACTTAAATTCCTCATCTGGAGAAAAATGTTTGTACATACATGGACTCATCTACCAGAGCAATATAAACAGCAACAGATATTATTGTAGGAAGGGTGCTCAGAGGAACTATATCATCATTTTGAGAAACAGGGGTTACTGCTTTCCTCAGAATAAGGTGCACTTCCCTCCTGCACAAGGAGACTAGAAAAAAGCCCTATGTACAGCATAGGGTTCCTTTAATGAACACATCAACTTCTCTATTCCTACATGAAAATGCAGGTTTTTTTACACTGAATGATTTCTTGATAGCCTTAATTTAAGCTTGTAGATGATGAAATACCTGTACTTTGATGCACCATGCAGTAGAAAAGTGAAGGTGAATGTGACTTCAAACACAAAAACTCACCTGAAGACACCCAACATTTTCTTTTTGTAAGAGATCTAGATACAAAAGAAACACTAAATTGTTTACTCCTTTATATTCTATCATAAAAATGCTAATAGAAGAATAACTTTAAAAAAAGAGAAACCTAAAAAATAAATAATTAGGAAGTGTTAACAACACACATTCTGATAGCTTAAATCTCCCTCCCTTCTTCCATCAATTAAAAGGAAATTTGCAGGTATCACACTTTGTCTTAACTTTTTACACTCTAAGGATCAATACAGAAGACTTTTTGTAAATTATTTTAAAATAAATACAGTAGTGTGACAAAATACAATAAGCAGGAATCAAATATTGTTAAGCCACTTGACTAGCTGAATAGTTGTCACTATTCATACTGGTTGCCACTGGGCATACTTACTTTTGAAAGGTGATGTTCAGATGAAAATCCCAAGCCATAGACTGTATTTGCCCTGCTGTCTGCCCATTGTCCAAACTTCTGGGATGTTTTAGTAAATGTCATGTTGGGGGTGATAGTGCTATTTATTATTGCCTGAAAAAAAAGTAATACTTGTAAAAAAGGGATTTTGTAATTTTTATTTCTTTCTAAAGACGACTCGTAGTTGAAATTCCAATATTGTAGTCAAGTATCTGTGTACACTGAATGAGACACAAACTGGGAACTAGGGAACAGTTTTCTTCTATTCAGAGCTAAAATTATGAAACATATTTTCATAGACATTCTGTAGAAAGAGCAAAAGCTGGGGGGGTACCTGTTTGTAAGCAGTCATTTAATACTCAGCAAGTCTAAAAAAAGTCCATTAAAGCATCTGCATAGGCTAATGAGATCAGGATAGAAGACCTAGCAAAGTCCTTTTTTGTCTCACAAGTGTATTTCTTTGTCCCTTAAGGCAACGCCTGTCAGGCTCCACTCCAAGCTTCATTGCTGCATTCCCCCTGCTCCTGTTGTATATGTGATTCTCACTGGAAAACAGGCAATAAAACAAGAAGCACAACTTCTTTCTAAGTTTCTGTATTACAATAATCTATTTTTCCTTTACACAGACACAAGTATGCCTAACAATGACGGGGTCATACACCAACTACAGAGGAGCTAGAGAGGAGCTCTCTTAGAATTACTTTTCTTCTCTAGTTCTTGTGGATGGAAGAAGCACATCCTCCAGCAGACTACTTCTGCTTATGTAAACAAAAAAATGCAACTATAGGGAACCTGAGTTTTATCATGGATTTCAAGCGTATCTCCATCACATTAAAGCATGCGTAACATACTCTAAATCTGTGATTTAAGTCTGTCTTAAAGTACATCAGGATAAAGTCTTATAGTGACACCAATAGGTTCCATTTAACTAGTAAACTGATGGTTAGTACAGTTTATAACCAGCCAACATGAACAAGAAAAACTAGCCATTAACGCAAAGACATGTGTATTTGAAACGAACTGCAGGCACGCTTTCTCATCTGTTTTGTGCTACAAACAGTTTCAGCCACATTTGTTAGGTAATTCACAGCCCTTTTCATCAATCGCTGGTGCTTTCTAATACCCATGTGAAAGAGAATGTCCTCAAAACTTCACAGAAAATAGCACACATTGCGAGTAGAACAATTCAGCGAAAATCTTCTTACATGCCAGTTACTGTGCTGCAAAGGTTATGGTCAGTATGTGACCTACTGCAGTTGTTTTACACTACCAAGTCAGGAATCTTTTCAACATCAGTGTGTGTGCTTCCTGCTTCCGTGAAACCATCATGCCTGCCTCACCTCTGGCAGTTCAAAGCCACTGATTACTGAGGAATCCTAGAGCAGCCAAAAATCCACAGGATCCAAACTATCTTCTCTGTCGTAAATAAAACCTTTATTCTATTCTTTGAATAGCAGGAACTGAACAGATTTTCTCAGTGTAGACAATAACAATATTTCTCACTGTCACCATCCTGAGAAAATGTCAAAATCAAAGAGACAAAGTACTCTTCTCCCAAGCCCGAGAACTTCTAGAAGTCAAAATCAGTCTATACTACTCATATAAGATGACCTTCTAAGTGGATATTAGAATGAGGAGTTATGAAGTTTACTTAGCACCCTTTGCTTTTGCTGATATTTGGGTAGCGCTGGAGCACAGCTACCATCAACATAAAATTTTCTCAGAATTCTACAGGGCATGCCTGGAAAATTCACAGCTGAGAGGCCAGATGAACCCACAAACAGCTTCCATGTCCAACTGGTGATTCTCAGATGAAGTGGCAGAGAGGATCATTGCAAGAAAGCTGAGAAGAACATTGTATCACCATATGCAGAAAGAGAAGCAAAGACGTGGCAGTACAGACAAATTTAGCAAAACTGGCATCTTCTGCAGTGGTTTTGGTAGCTCCACTATACTCGCATTAAACCAGATGAGCAAATCTGGATGTAGTGGAGGATATCAAACAGGCAGTCCTCTCTAATAACCTTTGCTTCAAAATGCAAGTTTTGGCTACCATTGTGAACAACTCCTGGGAAATTATGGAATGCCTGAAAGCTTACAGTTGAACCAACAAGCCACCTCAGGTTAAGGTCAGAACATGCTGTGTGATCAGAGACTGGAGACCTCCAGCATTAATTGTCCACAAAACATCTCCTCAGATTTTCATACAGGAGAAGTTGATCAGTGAAGTCACCGGTAATTCAAACATCATTCTCCATCCTTTAGGCATAAGGTTTAGAGCCCATATAAAGCCAGCAGGCTTGCACTAACACTGATGACCTCCAATTGATCCCACAGAAAACAGCTGTCCGTGTCACAGAGGACAGAAGAGATAATATGAGACGGTGAGGTTGATGTCTTGGAAAGGAGGTGGTCTGGAGCTCTTTTTTTCTTGTATGCTTGTTGTCGTCTTATGCACTGTTAGGGCTTGGAAGTCCTCCTTTGAAATAACCTAGTAGAAGCCCAGAACAAAGCTGTGCAAGTTTACTTAATGCTCAGTCTCCCTTGCTGTGGAAGCTGTCAACAGTAATACATTTGAAATTAAATATCCTGAGGACAGCATACAAAAAAAACGTCTTCCACCTCAAGCTCTATTTAAGTTGTCTAGCTTGCTTGGGCCCTAGTTCCATCCATTGCTTGATTAATTTGAACTTACATGACAGACTTGAGAATGTGCGCAGTATGTCTTGGATGTAACTTCCTCAACACAGAAGAAGACTCTGAGGACAGGGATTTTTAAGACTTCCAAGCAACAGACAGGTTTAAAGCCCAAAGGACCGGCATTTGGTGTGGTGACAGTGGCGTATCTGCTGGCAAATTAACCGGCAAAAAACCAACCAATTTTAAGTTGAGACCACTCACTGCTTCAGCTGACTGCATGGCTGGTGCCCGAGAGAACCCAGACCAGGTTGCCTGGACCAGAAAGGGGTACCTCTTTTGACAGCAGTCTGCATTTAGGTTGGGCTACAGTGACTGTCAAATCGCTTCCTTGCAAGGGAGAATGGTAGGAAGAAAAAGTTTTGAGAAAGAGTTGCTGTGATTCTTCCCTTCATTTTCCAGCAGAGAAAAATGCGGACGCTTCCCTCCAGTGGACAATATTAGTCCAAAACCAGAAAGTTTCTCACTGGGAAGACTACATTCAAATCCCACTGATACAAAAAAAAGAGTCCCTTCATTAGATTTGCAAGTTTTACACAGAAATCAAGGCTCTCAATCTCTGAATTAAAAGCATTAGTATGCTATATCTCTCACATGCTAAATCGATTATGCTTTTTAAAAGTGCAATGCTAGACCATAGTACAGATACAGTCAGTGTCAGCTCCTTCTGAAAAATATCAGATATGAATGCTTTGTATCTTCAGCTAAAAAAAAAAATTATTTTTTTTAATTCAAATTTATAATGAAGCCTGTCTTGTCTACTCAGATAGGTTGATTTAACTGAACTGTTCTCCTCTGCATCAGACTTCACTGTAGAGTTAGCAGTATAACAAGTGTCAAATATTTCACCAACTTTTAAGAATGTTGTTAGTATAAATGCACAAGAACATCTTAAAAACAGAACACAGTCAATCTGACAGGCAGACATTTAGCTTTTGAAGAAAACTGATTTTGTTATCTTTAGATTTTGTTGGAATAATAAAATAGGTTTCATGTTTTCCTTTCATATCAGTTTAGCTATGAGAAAATAGGGCACAAATCTTAGCTGTTCATTTTACTGACTACAAGCCCAACAGCTGCAAGATACACAGCTGAGGCCATATAAGATTTCATCTTGTGCTAAAATGGATGGCAGTAATAATTAAAACACATAGTATTTTTTAACTTCTTCAAACAAAGATCACTGTAGACCTGTGCTTATAGGCCTTACTTAAAAAATGTATTTAGCATTTAAAAGTTTATCATTTTAATGTGTGACTAGTTTATTTTAGAGCAGTCACAAAAACGTAAAGATCTTCTATCACAGTAACACTGATGAGAGACTAAACTCAGAAATAATATATACAAAGGTCATGGAACCTACAGACTGGAAAACCACTCTTTTCCATTCTGGTCTTGGTTTAGATGAGCACAAATTATTGCATCTGTGAAAAATTTGTCAGAGTTAAACAGTACTGCAGGACCACAGTACTTGATCTCTTTTCTTTTCTCAGTAACTGCCAGAGACTGAACAGAAAAGACAGCTGGATTCTGGGAATAATCCTAGTGTCTGCCTGCAGTGTTACTGGAGAAATAATGGAGGCTTCTTTCATCACCTAGGAGAAAGAAGTACTAAAACACATTTTTACAAGGAGCTATGAAATGACTACATAATTAATGAGAACTGAAAGCCTTAGCAACAACTGTTCAATGTTGTCATGTCATATTGCATAAGAAGTTTCATTTTTCAAGCTTTCACTTGATTCCTAGAGTGGTTGGAGAAAAAGGTCACATAAAAGTTACTTACTCAAGAGGTCACAGAAAACAGCCTGGAATTCTATCAGATTATTTGCGTTCGGATCTCCCTGACATGGGCAACAGGGATCCAGATATTGTATGTGACTCTAAAATATGGTCTGTACACTGAACACCTCATGGTCCTAGAACATTTTCTGGGGTCAAGTTAGAAAGAGATACACCATTTCTTGTGCAAGGTGTTTTAAGAGGAGACTGCTTCAGAAAACAACATGATACAGAATGCATTAAAAATAAGCAGAATTTCCTTAAGACCTGTCTCAGTTCAGTCTGCCTCATACTTATTGATATGGAGTAAGGAAGAAAAGAAACTTTCTCTCAAAATACACCAAAGACCTGCACAAGAAAATTCAATTTCTTGTCCCCTCAGAGCAGAGTGAAGATTACGTCCTTAATATGTCCTTTTGTTTTCAAGAAGAAACATTTAATGATGTTCAGACAATCAGTACAGACGTTAAAATTTATCCAGGATTCCTACTGAAACCCACTGACCTAAAAAGAGGGAAGGCTGTAGGCCAGAAATAGGATTATCACTCAAATATAAAGTACATATTTCTCAGACTTTCCTTACTGTACAAACCAACAGGGTGCTGTAAACCCCACCAGCACCAAGGTTTACAATAAAACCCGTCTGGATCATGCATCAATTACCCCCAAGGTAGGGGCATGACAGCTTTTAGCTGCTGGCAACATGTGCATTTGAGACATTTTCAGTGTAAATTTTCTTTAAAACAACAAAACAAAAAATCCCACCCCAAACCCATAAAATCGTATTTACTCCATTTCATTTCATTTCATTTCAAAACTTAAAATGGGAGAATTAAATTGCATGGCTTTTTCTCCTTTGGAAATTTAACACTTTTGTCTGACTAATCAACAATAATAAGAAAAGGCATACTCAGATGCTAGTAATGCTACTGACATCCAGCTGTACGACATACAGCAGAGATGCTATCTGGATGCATTCCAAACTTCAGAACACTTTATATATATATTTAACCCTTTGTCCATACTATATATACTTCATGTATGCAGACACGTTAATACAGATGGGGCTTTAATTAAAAATTCTCTGGGAATTATGCTGAAAACCTCCTTAAATCTCTTCCATGAGTCCCCCTGCTATTTCAGAGCAGTGATGTCTAAAACAGCGGGTCTTTCTTAATCGTGACTGGGATCCTAGATCTCAGGCAGACATCTAACACTTGGATGAAATTATTATTAGGATTGCAGCAATCACAGGGAGAGTAAATAAAGCTGACAGACTGCGTTATCAAAATACCTTGTCAATAATACCGCGAATACAAAGGAAATGCTGCAGTAGACAAAAGAACAAATAAAGAGATGAACAACTGCTTGACAATTTAACTCAGCAGACATTTTTCAGAAATTACAGTTTTGAACAAGGGCACAGGAACACCAGTAGATACCAGAACAAGTATTTTGTAAACTGCAGATCAGTTAAGGTGCTACAGATTACAAGTGGTAGTCTTGATTTCATGTAGTATCTGTTGCAATCCCAAAATAAACAGTCACACAAAAGGATTTTTAACTATTTGATATAAGGTATTTGAAATTGACAGAACTGAAAAAAAAATATTATTTGAAGTAAGTCTGGGAAGGGAAGAAACAATGTGAGACTTAAACTTGAGAAAAATACTGGTAGACTTTGATATCAGAGTCTCAGTCACTTGAAGTAGTATCATACAGACATCTCTGTGAGATATTCCCACATAGTTCTTTATGATAGAAATTCTCCTTCCTAATTCAAAACAGTAGTAGTCTGCCATTTTAAAAGAATGCAGGATAATCTTTTTCAGTTTTCAGTAAAGAGCCATCAAATCTCTGTGAATACTGTTATGCTCTAACAGATTATTACAGTTCCAACCAACGTGAACTGTCACATTTCCAGAAGCTGCAAATGAAAGGATTACAACTTTTTACGATGCTCTGTATATCTTTAATGTCCTTATTGCAGAGATTGCTGATACACTGTTTGTAAAGTTACTCTTACTCTACCGACTTGGGGAAGAATCTAAGGAACAGTGAAGTACTTTCTCCATATCAAAATAATTTCTTAGACAAGGTTTCTTACAACAGTAGCTTAACACACTATCCTTCCTAATTAACAAAAAAAAAAAAAAAACAAAACAAAAAACAACCCAAACACAAACTCACAACAAATCGAGTCTTGATAAAAGCTTACCACAGGGACCTTATTAGGAGGGAATCCTCACATTCTCTACAGCAAAAATTGGAACATTACATAACAAAAGAGGATCTACTAAGTGGTTATAGGCACTGAACTGGGTATGGGCCCTTCATAATACTGAAGCCAACGATACTGATACACCATTAAATGCGGAAATGAAAACACGTTATTCTAACTGCATTTGTACTTTTCAGTGCCGCTAACATGAAGCACCTTTTTAGCATGCTCACAACACAAAGTACAGGTCATCACTTAAATTCAGCAATAAAGTTATTAAAGTAAACTTGAATGCATGGAAAATAGCATTTTCAAATAAACACTTAAATAATGAAGCAATGTTATCATTTTAACATGTTAGTAATCTGCTATGCAGATAACGACAAAGGCATCTGAGAAGCTACATGAGGATCAGAGTAGAAAATAAATACAAAAATTGATGAAGCAAGCAAGTTTTCTGAAAAAAAACTTACCTTTGAGCCATCCAAACTGATTATCCTGTAGACATTTCTTGTGCTGTCATAGAAGTAGGACACAGTAACAGCATGCTTGCTGGTGGGAACCCAGTTCTTCTTAGTGTTTGGGTCAATCTGGAAGACATGAGCTCGGGTGCTGTAGATGGGTTGTTCCCTGAAGGATAGAAAGGAAAAGTCATGAATCTAATTTGTACATAATATCTTTACACACAAGGTATCTTCCAGTTGTGCCCTCTGAGACGTACGCATGTCACTTTGCATGATAAATTATTCCTAAGAACCTCTGTATATGACACTGCATAGAGCAGATTAAGTGCATTAATATACATATGCAAACAAAATGTAAGCCTTCTAAGGCAAAAATCAGCACTCGGGTGTAGAATCAGATAAAGACAGATATCTCTAAATACAGATTCAGCCCTGTCCCATCATCTCCCCAGCCCTCCATCTATCCTTTTAAACAAACGGGATTTAATATCCACGTATAGCTTCATCTCATTACACTGCACACTGCAGAATGGCTATTACTTCAAGCCTCCATCTTCTTAAAAATATTTTAATACTCTGATTATTCTAATCAATTTACAATTCATTTTCCCCATGATCATTACCAGGACATACAGTATTGCACAGAAGACTAAAAATATTTTAGTATCACTAAGATGATTGTCTGTTTAAATTTAGCTCCATTTTAGTGACAAATAGATTGCTGTATTCCTCAGGGAATGTTGCCATCAAGTCCCAAATCTATCAAGTACCAGAACTTTAAGTTGGATTTAACTTCTTAGGTTTTTAGACTCTTGTTTTCTCCCATTTCCAGGACTTGAAGAAACGTATCTTTTGTCCCAGACTTCATCTCCCTTTAAGA